>CM065711.1:1625910-1628410 GCA_017654935.2 Phymorhynchus buccinoides | reverse complement strand
TTGTTGCGACGAGGGAGCCCAGGCGGCTTTTCAGGCTGCGCGCTGAGAAAGTGAAGGGATTCTGTGTCGGTGCGCTAACAAAATGGACATTCATTCCACGTTCGAGACTCTAGCCGAAGCTTGGGTGGCCGCTAGTACTCCTACTGCCGTCAATCCCGAACCCAAGGTAAGTTTTGGACTTGTTGAAGTTGGCTGGATTTGCGTTTGGCGCGTCCCTTGAAAAGCGAAAAAGATCGTCTGCTCGGCATCATCACCATCCGATGCTGAACGGGGGTGTCGGGTTTCGGTCTTCCTTTTGTGTTCGTCTAATAAAACGGGCACGATTATTCCACGGAGAGCCGTAAGAAGCGAGCGTCGTCAAGGCAACCCAGCTAGATTATTATTCAGTTTGTAAAAAGAGATTGTTTTTCTTCGGTTTTTGTCTGTGACAGAAAAGCGATCGTTTGTAACGAGACTGACAACACTGACTTTACTCGAGCAGCATGTGTAGTGCTGAAGAAAGGCAGCAGAAGACTTAGCAGATTTTTTTTCTCTCTCTAGCGGCTCTCAGGAAATCCGGTGGAGTACTCGAATGCCCTGGGTTGTACTCTAGTTTCAGTCTGTAGCGCCTTGTGAGGTTGTGTGGGGGCGTGTGTCGAGAGTGAGTGTGTAACGGCCCCAGTTAATTAGTTCACCAAAGGCGGCTTTGTTGTTTACTACGGAGTTAGTGAACTGAAAGTGGGTTGCGTTTACACACTACGGTCTATAGATCTACTATTAAGTCAACGCACTTCTGTGGTAAGTCTGCTGCTACGACAAAGAGCGAATTATCTTGTCGATTATCTCTGCTGCGATGTGTGCGTGTGATGTGAGACACTTGTAGTTCTATGACTAGACACGCTTGTACAATACTAATAGATTAGTGTCAGTTTCTCATTGCAGTGATGTTGATAAATGTTATCTGCCCGCTAAGGGATTACTCCATGTTTTGGAGTGACTTTCTTTCTCCAGCACAAAATATTATTAGTCTTTCTTTCTCCAGTAGAAATTGACATTCTTACAATAAAATTTAGATTATGGATGACTTTTTTCCTTAGAAAAAAGTAGTCTACACAGTCATATAAAATGTAAAAATCGATTTTTCCCTTACAAAATAAAAAACTAAAACTGAAAGTTCTTTTTATTTCAAAATAAGGCATGTTAAAAAAAAAGTGGGTAGAATCAGAATGCTTAACATTTTTCTCTTTATTTTTTTTATTAGCTTAATATCAAAACATCTTTTTCTTAACAATGTGAGGGAAAGAAAAGAGGGGGTGGGGATGTTGCTGAAAAGACATTATTCATTACAAACAAAACCCAATGTTAACTGCCCCCCCCCCCCCCCCCCCCCCCCCCCCCTCAACAAAACAAACAAACAAAACCCAATGTTAAACTGTCCCCACCCCCTCAACAAAACAAACAAACAAAACCCAATGTTAACTGTCCCCCCCCCCCCAATCAAAAGTCAGTGAACATGAAATAAATATGAGCACCTTTCCTCCACCACCACCTTCTCAATACACCTTGTATCAGGCAGAAGGAAAAAGTGAAGAAAAAGAGAAACTTACAGAAAGACAGGGGGAAATCTTTTTGGGGAAAAGAAAAAACTGAGTGAGAAAAATGTTGACAAGAAAGAAAAAAAAATTGAGAGAAAAAAGTTAAATTGGAAAGAGCATATGAAGGCCGGAAGGGTACAAAAAGTTGTTTAGAAAATACAATGCATATTTTGTTGTCTGCATTTCCAGTTTTGTTCAGTGTCCTTGATCGTTGTCGATGTGTGCGTTGTTGGTGTTTCTTGTTAAAAATAATAAATCAACAGGGAAAATGTTTGTTTCATATAGTGTCAAACCTTATTTTATTTTATTTTATTTTGACATAAAAAAAGTGATATCTATATTAGTATAAAACATCTGTTCAGTAATGCTTGTATAACGACTTGAGTTGATTATTGTTGGAAAAAAATATCGTTTTAACTTTTAGTAACTATAATTAAGTTGCAGACTGATTGAAGTAGTGTTTTTTTAAAGTTCTCATATGATCATATGTGTACAAAAAAAGCATATGTTTATAATCATCAACCATTTTAGAGAGAAACCCCATTGAAAAAAGTGTATGATATGTATATAAAATTAAGTAAGAAACAAAACAACTTTTAGAGCAATTACCATCAGAAACATAAATTAGTCAGGTATCAGACAAAATTAAGACAAATTGGACAAAAGGAAACAAAATTAATATAAACTTTTAGCATGGTAAGTAAAAAAAAATGTATAATTTTTTTTTTAATGTATCAAACTAAAAGTGTAAAATTTCACAGAGGAAGTTGTGTGAATTACTTACAATTGCATACATTTTATTTGAAATACCACGTGTTCAATGTTGCATCATTTGTTAAATTTTCATTTTTGAGGTTATCTTTATTTGCTTGTGTGTGGGTTGGTTTTGTTTTTGTTTTTTGCTTTTTCTTTATTTTGTGTGGTTG
>CM065711.1:1615910-1620910 GCA_017654935.2 Phymorhynchus buccinoides | reverse complement strand
AAGGAGTCCCTGGGACCCCTTGTTTTGCGGGACCATTGGGAGCCCTGAACTCAAACTCAAACTCTAACTCTTTTATTTGTCGTAAAACCATCAAAGGAATTATTGACACAGAAGCGGTATTAAGCACGTACCACGAAAGACAATAAAACAAAAAGCACAAGGTCAAGTTTGTGGCGAAGTAAATACAGCAGATAAAAATGATAATAAAGCATAAAATTATATATTCTTGCTTAATAATTAAGCAAGAATATATAATTTTATGCTTTATTATCATAATTAAGTTAATTATTTACTGCGGACAGCAAAGCATCCCATGTCACCCCATGTAAAGTTGGTGTTTTCCTTACAATTGTATCCTGTCTGTCGTTTCCCACAATGACGGCCAGATAGCAGAGGGGGGCAGCTGCTATTCCAGCGGGCTGGGCTATAATTTGTTTACGGTGGAGAAGCCTTGCCCAGGGTACATCCCCACTCTCGACCAAAGGGATTTGAGGATGAGAGTTGGCGTTGGGTTTCCTTACAACAGCTCATTCTCCTAGCCCGGTCTTTCTCCATCCCGTGACAAGATTTTAATTTGTTGTTTTTTAAAACAAATTCAGGATAGCCTACTCCCCTAGTTGTTTAATATGGATCATTAAATCAGGATAGCCTAGTTGTTTAATATGGTTTACATCATGTTTTTTATTACGTTCAACAGGACATATATACATAAATACATTAACGAAAGAATGAGCAACAACAAGCTTCGAGCTTATAGCGTATAGTTGTGTAATGTGGATCATTAAATCAGGATAGCCTAGTTGTGTAATGTGGATCATTAAATCAGGATAGCCTAGTTGTGTAATGTGGATCATTAAATCAGGATAGCCTAGTTGTGTAATGTGGATCATTAAATCAGGATAGCCTAGTTGTGTAATGTGGATGATTAAATCAGGATAGCGTAGTTGTGTAATGTGGATCATTAAATCAGGATAGCCTAGTTGTGTAATGTGGATCATTAAATCAGGATAGCCTAGTTGTGTAATGTGGATCATTAAATCAGGATAGCCTAGTTGTGTAATGTGGATCATTAAATCAGGATAGCCTAGTTGTGTAATGTGGATGATTAAATCAGGATAGCCTAGTTGTGTAATGTGGATGATTAAATCAGGATAGCCTAGTTGTGTAATGTGGATCATTAAATCAGGATAGCCTAGTTGTGTAATGTGGATCATTAAATCAGGATAGCCTAGTTGTGTAATGTGGATCATTAAATCAGGATAGCCTAGTTGTGTAATGTGGATCATTAAATCAGGATAGCCTAGTTGTGTAATGTGGATCATTAAATCAGGATAGCCTAGTTGTGTAATGTGGATCATTAAATCAGGATAGCCTAGTTGTGTAATGTGGATCATTAAATCAGGATAGCCTAGTTGTGTAATGTGGATGATTAAATCAGGATAGCCTAGTTGTGTAATGTGGATGATTAAATCAGGATAGCCTAGTTGTGTAATGTGGATCATTATAATTGTTATTACCTAGTTGTGTAATCTGGATGTTTAAATCAATAGTCTAGTTTAATAAATTACTCTTTTGATCAAAATAGTTCTAGTTGTGTAATGTGGATCTATTGAATCAGGATAGCCTAGTTGTGTAATGTGGATCGTTCTCTCTCTCTCTCTAGTTGTGTAATGTCTCTCTCTCCTCTCTCTCTCTCTCTCTCTCTCTCTCTGTCTCTCTCTCTCTCCGCTCTCTCCCTAGTTGTCTAATGTCTGATGATCTCTCAGGATCTCCTCTCTGTGTCTCTCGTCTCCCTCTCTCTCTCTCTCTCTCTTCCCCTCTCGTGTCTCTCTCTCTCTCCTCAGTCTCTCTCTCTCTCATCTCTCTCTATCGCTCTCTCATGCTCTCTCTCTCTCTGTCTAATCATTAAATCTCTCTAGCCTAGTTGTGTCTCTCTCTCTGATCTCTCTCTCTCTATCTCCTCTCTCTCTAATGTGGATCTCTCTCTCTGGAGCTCTCTCTCTCTCTCTCCTCATGTGGATCTCTCTGCATCTCTCTCTCTCAGTCTCTCTCTGGATTTGTTATCTCTCTTCTCTATGATTTTAATCTCTCTCTCCTGTAAAGTCTCTCTCTCTCTCTCTCTTTCTCTCTCTCCTTCTCTCTCTCTCTCACTCTCTTGATCTTGAGACTCTCTGTCTCTCTTTCCTCTCTCTCGTCTCTCTCTCTCTCCTCTCTCTCTCTCTCTCTCTCTCTCTCTCTCTCTCTCTCTCTATGAGCTCTCTCTGAGCTCTCTCTCTCTCTGTATTAGTGTAATCTAGTTTTCTCATCACAAGGACAGATTGGAAGAATAGGCTTGGCCTCTCTTAACACACACATACACACACACACAAACAAAACTCTCACAAGCACTCACACACACAGCACCTCACACACATCACACACACACACACGACACACACACACACACACAAGCACACACTCTCACACTCACACAGTACACTATGACACACATTATCCTATCGCTTACTCTAATGCTTACACACATTTACAGACACACCCACGGTCACACTCACCACACCAACATCAAACTACAATATATTGTCTGAATCAATTTTAGTGGAAGGACGTTATGTATACTGAAGAAACTCACACTCTCCTCTCTCTCTCTCTCCTCTCTCTCTCTCTCTCTCCTCTCTCTCTCTCTCTCTCTCTCTCTCTCTCTCTCTCTCTCTTCTCTCTCTCTCTCTCTCTCTCTCTCTCTCTCTCTCTCTCTCTCTCTCTTCTCTCTCTCTCTCTCTCTCTCTCTCTCTCGTTCTCTCTCTCCTCTCTCTCTCTCTCTCTCTCTCTCTAGTGAGCTCTCTCTATGAGCTCTCTCTCTCTCTGTATTAGTGTAATCTAGTTTTCATCACAAGGACAGATTGGAAGAATAGGCTTGGCCTAAAATCTTAACACACACATACACACACACACAAACAAAAACCCAACAAGCACACACACACACACACACACACACACACACACACACACACACACACACACACACACACACACACAAGCACACACACTCACAAGTACACACACACACATTATCCTATCGCTTACTCTAATGCTTACACACATTTACAGACACACCCACTCACACTCACCACACCAACATCAAACTACAATATATTGTCTGAATCACTTTTAGTGGAAGGACGTTAAACTGAAGAACAACACACACACACTCTCTCTCTCTCTCTCTCTCTCTCTCTCTCTCTCTCTCTCTCTCTCTCTCTCTCTCTCTCTCTCTCTCTCTCTCTCTCTCTCTCTCTCTCTGTGTTTCGTGCATGTCCCTTCCCCTTACAAGCCTCAGTGGAGACTCTAAATCCCCTTCATCCATGGTAGGGATTAGCCTAGTCCCCCTGCCCCATGGCACATCAACACCACAGGGGGAAGGAGGGGGTGAGGTATAGGGGAGGGGGGGGGGGGTACATAATAGTGTTAAGCTCGCCTCCACCTGCTGCTCCTACTTTAACTGCCCGTGGCCCGCACTACTCGACTAACAATGTTCGTGTTCTAACTGCTGGGACGACTGTGGTGTCGCCTCGTGGTGCGCAGTGCGAGCTGACATGGTTTAAACCCTACCTCTGCCCCATTGAAAGTTGTCACTCCCCCGGACACATTTTGTTCAGCTTAGACATTTTGGGTCGATAAATAATATTAGACTCTTAAGTCTAAGCAATGTTGAGATTTGAGAGTAAAACGGTGTTGTTGTTTTTTTGTAGGTTAGTATGTTCATCAATACGTTGTTATGTGACAATGGCGAGTTTTCTCGTTAACTCTCTCTCTCTCTCTCTCTCTCTCTCTCTCTCTCTCTCTCTCTCTCTCTCTCTCTCTCTCTCTCTCCTCTCTCTCTCTCTCTCTCTCTCTCTCTCTCTCTCTCTCTCTCTCTCTCTCTCTCTCTCTCTCTCTCTCTCTCTCTCTCTCTCTCTCTCTCTCTCTTTTGTTTTACGCACGCATGCACTCACACACACATTGCTTATTCAATGTATCATCTGAAAATAACAATTTTGACTACACCTGACTTGACACGCATACGCACGCACACGCGCACGCACGCACGCACACACACACACACACACACACACACACACACACACAACACACACACACACACACACACACACACACACACACTGCTCTACAACAAGTAGGAGAAAGAAATTGTTAAAATTAATCTTAGGGTAAAGATTTGAAGTGGGAGTAGGGTTGCGGGGTTAATACTAGCTAACAGAGCTTGTAAAGGGACAGCCACACGTCAGCTAAAATCGCACAACTGTGCGATACGATTCGATCACGTGATCTCGAAGCGCCGAATCACATTTTGTTCTTGGAGGCCACGTGATCGAATCGTATCGTACAGTCGTACGATTTTAGTGGACGTGTGACTGGCCCCTAAGTGTTTAGACTAGCTTGATCTGTGAACCTCTCTGTCAGCTCTCTCGTCTCTCTCTTTCTCTCTGTCTGTCACTCTCCATCTCTCTTAATCCCACGTTCAGTGTCTCTGTCTCTGTCTCTCTCTCATGTCTGCACCAGTCTTATCTACTTGACTCCTAGCAAACAGTAGGAGGCTGAGAATATTAAGTGCAAGATTAACACACTTACGCATACACATGTGTGTGTGTGTGTGTGCGTGTGCGTGCGTGTGTGTCTTCTCTGTGTCACATTCTCTTTTCCGTCACATTCTCTCTCTCTCGCCCTCCCTCTCTCTCTCTCTCTCTCTCTCTCTCTCTCTCTCTTCGTGCTCTCTCTCTCTCTCTCTCTCTCTCTCTCTCTCTCTCTCTCTCTCTCTCTCTCTCTCTCTCTCTCTCTCTCTCTCTGTGTGAGCCTCTTGACTGACTGGCGAACAGTCGGTGCATAGACGTGTACAGGGTTTAAGTGGTGGTTGGGTGTGTGAGGCTGACCTCCTCCAAGGGAGTGCAATGTAGTTCTAATACATCACTGTACGGTGGAGAACACTGGGGTTTACCCTTAAAGCC
>CM065711.1:1595910-1608410 GCA_017654935.2 Phymorhynchus buccinoides | reverse complement strand
TTAATTTTTCTGTGCGCGCGTGTGCGCATGATCGCGCGCGCTCAAATCACGGGTCCGAACCCCAAGGCTATATATAAAAAAAACTTCAGTTACGTGCTGTTTTGATGCGTTTTTATGTAGTTACGTGCTGTTTTGATGCGTTTTTATGTATGTGTACAGCCGACACATTCCGATTTCGGAGTAGCTCGGCGATGCTGCGAGGGGACTTTGCAGCCGCTCGACGTTGCACTTGTTGCCTTTCTTACCACACATAGAGCTGTATTTTATTAACCTTTTCAGCTAGGTTACTGTGACCCACATACCAATTTCCCATATTCCAATTGAGGCTGCTCTTTAAACTGATGTGTCGGTTTGAATTTGGGCCATTTATATGGGAGTCAGACTTGGTCAAAATAAGATTTATTTCCAGTTATAAAAGAGAAAGCACGTGAAACCCGTGATTTTGACACGTGATCTGGTGTTGCTTTTTTTTTTTGCTGTCCCATCTTCTGGGCCGTACAGTTGGCGTCGTCCCCCCCCCCCCCCCCCCAATCTGTGACATTCCCAGTCCCAACCCGCGGTGTGGGTAGGTACCGAATCGTCATTTCCCATCTCGCCTTATGGCGGGAAACGCCCCTTTTTGGTGTATAGACCAGACTGCTGTCAAGCAGCCCTGAGGCAGCTGGCCTTCCCAGTTCTCCCAGTCAGTAAATCGTCACAGATAGTAACGTACACGCGTGCTCTCTCTCTCTCTCTCTCTCTCTCTCTCTCTCTCTCTCTCTCTCTCTCTCTCTCTCTCTCTCTCTCTCTCTCTCTCTCTCTCTCTCTCTCAACCGTCTTAATTGACCATTTTCAGATACTGTGAGGGTTTTTTTCTCTTTTCAATTCTGTTATGGCATTTGGTAGTAAAGGAAAAAAAAGAAAGTTGTAGATGATCTGTTTTTGGAGTTTAGGCAAAAGTTTTTTTGGAAAGTATTGTTGCTCTGAAGCGCTTTGATGATATAAAGTAGAGCGCTTTAGTTTGTACAGAGCGCTAATAAGATGGCAACGTATGTCTTGTATCAATCACTCTTGTCAAGCTCGTTGGTATGATTTCTTTTTTCTTCTGTGGCTTTGCTGATATTGTACATCCAGTCTGGAAATGTGTATTGTTTTGTGAAGGATTCCTTCAATATCAAATGCTCCGCCTTTCTTTTCAAAACTCCACTGAGTGTTTTCCTCAAATACAGTGGAACCTCGCTTTTAAAGACCCACCAGATCACGTGTCAAAATCACGGGTTTCGCGCGTTTTCCCTCTTATAACTGGAAAGAAATCTTGTTTTGATCAAGTCTGACTCCCATATAAATGGCCCCAAATTCAAACCGACACGTACACATCTAAAATTTATAAAATATCGGGACTTTCCTGGAGTTGCACTGCCTCCGGGCATTGCCTCCAGGATCGTTCCCACCATCTTTATATCTACTAATGTCCCATATGTGTCTGTTTCAGACCGGAGGACGTTAAACAGATTTTCAAACCGACACATCAGTTTAAAGAGCAGCCTCAATGAGAGATTGATGTTTTACGTCCTCCCGATCCTTACAGGATCATATGGGACATTACTAATTTCAGCCTCAATGAGAGATTGATGTTTTACGTCCTCCCGATCCTTACAGGATCATATGGGACATTACTAATTTCAGCCTCAATGAGAGATTGATCTTTTACGTCCTCCCGATCCTTACAGGATCATATGGGACATTACTAATTTCAGCCTCAATGAGAGATTGATCTTTTACGTCCTCCCGATCCTTACAGGATCATATGGGACATCACTAATTTCAGCCTCGATTTGAAGTTGAGGAAATTTGGATGTGGGTCAGAGCTACCCAGAATAAAACAAGGGACTTAATCGTGGCACGTCACTGGGTCTGTAAGACCTCGAAAAATCATCCGAAATAAGGTCTTCAGTGGGAGGGCGTTGTATAAGGGAGGTAATGTTGATACTTACAAAGAAGGGACAATGTCTGTCTCAGAGAAGTAGGTCTTCAGTGGGAGGGCGTTGTATAAGGGAGGTAATGTTGATACTTACAAAGAAGGGACAATGTCTGTCTCAGAGAAGTAGGTCTTCAGTGGGAGGGCGTTGTCTAAGGGAGGTAATTTTGATACTTACAACGAAGGGACAATGTCTGTCTCAGAGAAGTAGGTCTTCAGTGGGAGGGCGTTGTCTAAGGGAGGTAATTTTGATACTTACAACGAAGGGACAATGTCTCAGAGAATTAGGTGTTCAGTGGGAGGGCGTTGTCTAAGGGAGGTAATGTTGATACTTACAACGAAGGGACAATGTCTGTCTCAGAGAAGTAGGTGTTCAGTGGGAGGGCGTTGTCTAAGGGAGGTAATGTTGATACTTACAACGAAGGGACAATCTGTCTCAGAGAAGTAGGTGTTCAGTGGGAGGGCGTTGTCTAAGGGAGGTAATGTTGATACTTACAACGAAGGGACAATGTCTGTCAGAGAAGTAGGTGTTCAGTGGGAGGGCGTTGTCTAAGGTGTTGATACTTACAACGAAGGGACAATGTCTGTCTCAGAGAAGTAGGTCTTATAAGGTCGTTTTGTAAGGGAGGTAATTTTGATACTTACAAAGAAGGGACAATGTCTGTCTCAGAGAAGTAGGTCTTCAGTGGGAGGGCGTTGTCTAAGGGAGGTAATGTTTGATACTTACAACGAAGGGACAATGTCTGTCTCAGAGAAGTAGGTCTTCAGTGGGAGGGCGTTGTATAAGGGAGGTAATTTTGATACTTACAACGAAGGGCAATGTCTCAGAGAAGTAGGTCTTCAGGGGGAAGTTTGCGTTGTCTAAGGGAGTTGTCTAAGGTAATTTTGATACTTACAAAGAAGGGACAATGTCTGTCTCAGAGAAGTAGGTCTTCAGTGGGAGGGAGTTGTCTAAGGGAGGTAATTTTGATACTTACAAAGAAGGGACAATGTCTGTCTCAGAGAAGTAGGTCTTCAGTGGGAGGGCGTTTTGTCTAAGGGAGGTAATGTTTGATACTTACAACGAAGGGACAATGTCTGTCTCAGAGAAGTAGGTCTTCAGTGGGAGGGCGTTGTCTAAGGGAGGTAATGTTGATACTTACAACGAAGGGACAATGTCTGTCTCAGAGAATTAGGTGTTCAGTGGGAGGGCGTTGTCTAAGGGAGGTAATTTTGATACTTACAACGAAGGGACAATGTCTGTCTCAGAGAAGTAGGTCTTCAGTGGGAGGGCGTTGTCTAAGGGAGGTAATGTTGATACTTACAACGAAGGGACAATGTCTGTCTCAGAGAAGTAGGTCTTCAGTGGGAGGGCGTTGTCTAAGGGAGGTAATGTTGATACTTACAACGAAGGGACAACGTCTGTCTCAGAGAAGTAGGTCTTCAGTGGGAGGGCGTTGTCTAAGGGAGGTAATTTTGGTACTTACAGTGTCTGTCCTCAGAGAAGTAGGGCGTGGGAGGGCGTTGTCTAAGGGAGGTAATGTTGATACTTACAACGAAGGGGTACAACGTGTCTCAGAGAAGTAGGTCTTCAGTGGGAGGGCGTTGTCTAAGGGAGGTAATGTTGATACTTACAACGAAGGGACAATGTCTCAGAGAAGTAGGTCTTCAGTGGGAGGGCGTTGTCTAAGGGAGGTAATGTTGATACTTACAACGAAGGGACAATGTCTGTCTCAGAGAAGTAGGTCTTCAGTGGGAGGGAGTTGTATAAGGGAGGTAATTTTAATACTTACAAAGAAGGGACAATGTCTCAGAGAAGTAGGTCTTCAGTGGGAGGGCGTTGTATAAGGGAGGTAATTTTAATACTTACAACGAAGGGACAATGTCTCAGAGAAGTAGGTACTTCAGTGGGAGGGCGTTGTATAAGGGAGGTAATTTTGATACTTACAAAGAAGGGCAATGTCTCAGAGAAGTAGGTCTTCAGTGGGAGGGCGTTGTATAAGGGAGGGGAGGTAATTTTGATACTTACAAAGAAGGGACAATGTCTCAGAGAAGTAGGTGTTCAGTGGGAGGGCGTTGTCTAAGGGAGGTAATTTTGATACTTACAACGAAGGGACAATGACTGTCTCAGAGAAGTAGGTGTTCAGTTTGTGTAAGGGAGGTAATGTTGAGGGGTGTCTCAGAGAAGTAGGTAAGGGGAGGGGAGGTAATTTTGATACTTACAAAGAAGGGACAATGTCTCAGAGAAGTAGGTCTTCAGTGGGAGGGCGTTGTATAAGGGAGGTAATGTTGATACTTACAACGAAGGGACAATGTCTGTCTCAGAGAAGTAGGTCTTCAGTGGGAGGGCGTTGTCTAAGGGAGGTAATTTTGATACTTACAAAGAAGGGCAATGTCTCAGAGAAGTAGGTCTTCAGTGGGAGGGCGTTGTATAAGGGAGGTAATGTTGATACTTACAACGAAGGGACAATGTCTCAGAGAAGTAGGTGTTCAGTGGGAGGGCGTTGTATAAGGGAGGTAATGTTGATACTTACAAAGAAGGGACAATGTCTCAGAGAAGTAGGTCTTCAGTGGGAGGGCGTTGTCTAAGGGAGGTAATGTTGATACTTACAAAGAAGGGACAATGACTGTCTCAGAGAAGTAGGTCTTCAGTGGGAGGGCGTTGTCTAAGGGAGGTAATTTTGATACTTACAAAGAAGGGCAATGTGTCTCAGAGAAGTAGGTCTTCAGTGGGAGGGAGTTGTAATAAGGGAGGTAATGTTTGATACTTTACACAACGAAGGGACAATGTCTGTCTCAGAGAAGTAGGTGTTCAGTGGGAGGGCGTTTTTGTCTAAGGGAGGTAATGTTGATACTTACAAAGAAGGGACAATGTCTCAGAGAAGTAGGTGTTCAGTGGGAGGGCGTTGTCTAAGGGAGGTAATGTTGATACTTACAAAGAAGGGACAATGTCTCAGAGAAGTAGGTGTTCAGTGGGAGGGCGTCTCATAAGAGGGGGTCTTATTAGGGAGGTTCCACTGTGTGAGAAATAATGCGATTTTTAACCAACAGTTGATATCAAAAGGAGAAGGGAAGTGACAGCAATGAATGTATTGTTTCATATTTGTTACGTCTTCGGTTGTCTTTTGTCGCAAAATAGGTATCATGTTTTCGTGAAATAAGGGAAACGCGATATGTTTACGTACATTTTGCTAGTTGGTTGAATTAGACTGCCAGTGTGCACGATGATCGTCGTCTTCTTCTTCTTCTTCTGCGTTCCCAGGCCATATGGCCATAATGGGTAAGGTACGTATGTGTCCGGTTTTCAGTTGTCACTGGCCTCCCCGCTGCGTACAGCCGACACATTCCGATTTCGGAGGAGGTCAAAGGAGAAAAGTTATTTGGATTTTGTTTTTAAAGGCAGGAGAATGGGCCAATAGGGAAAAGTCAGAAAGGGCCCATAGGTAGTAGATGACAGTAGGCAAAGGAAAAAGGCAGAGTCAAAGAGAGTGGCAGATTAGAGGAAGCTGCAAGCATAGAACTTCCAGAAGGTGGGGGACTATTTTTTTGAAAGACCCCCCCCCCCCGGTATCCCCACGGGGAAGCACAGTGATCGATAATATTAACCCTTTCGCCGCCAGCCATTTTTCAGCCCAAACATACCATTAAACTTAACTGGGTAGAGAAAATAAAATATCTGCAATATTGCGAATTCCTTTGTGACATAGAACATTAGGCCTAGATCCTTACCTCCCAAAATTAAGAAAATAGGGTTTGGGGATAACAGGTCCTGATCTGATGCCTTTTAGTGACATGGGTGTTTAACCGTTGTGGTGCTATATGCGACATTGGCGGTGAAAGGGTTAAGGCGAAGGAAATGTGAGTTTGTGCGTGTGTGTGAGAGAGAGAGCGAGAGACAGAGAGAGAGAGAGACAGACAGACAGAGAGAGAGGCTCAGAGACAGCCAGACATGTTTATGGTGTGCATAATTATGATTGTTTTACTTCACGTCAGTAGTTGAGTCAGAGAGAGAAAAACTAGAGATCAAAAGTTAGAAGCTTGTGCGTTTAGTATTTTAATACATATCTGTAATTTAACCAGAGACTGACACAGAGAGAGACAGAGAGAGCGGCAGAGATAGGTTTTTTGTTTTGTTTGTTTATTGAAAAGCAAGGCGGGTGTGGGGGTGGGGGGGAGAATAGACAAGAGAGATGGGTGGTGGTGTGTGTGTGTGTGTGTGTGTGGGGGTGGGGGGGGGGGGGGGGTCGATGGTGAATGCACCCAATTCCCATCATAACGCATTTCCATGCTGCATCGAATCGACGTAAGGGCGTTGTTTATCCTGTCTTTGTCCCCTCCCCCCCCCTCCCCCATTCTTTCACCTACACCCACTCCCACTCCCCCCCTCTCTCCTCCCTCCTCCATCCGTCCCCCGCCCAAAACAGCCATTATAATTGTGATCTTGTGTTGGTGATGACACAACAAAGAGAAGATAGGAAGAGTGAACAAACAACAATGCACAATACAAATATTTTAAAAAAGATCTGTATATAGTGATGTCCCCGTAGGTCGAAGAAAAAACATGTCCACGGTCAGAGAAGAAGAAGGAAGAGAAGGAGGAAGACAGAAGAAGAGGAGGAGGAGGAAGAAAGAGAGAAGAAGAGGAGGAGGAAGAAGAAGAAGAAGAAGAGGAAGAGGAGGAAGGAGGAAGAAAGAGAGAAGGAGGAAGAAGAGAAGGAAGAAAGAGATAAGGAGGAAGAAGGAAGAAATATAAGGAGGAGGAGGAAGAAAGAGAGAAGAAGAGGAGGAGGAGGAGGAAGAAAGAGATAAGAAGGAAGAGAAGGAGGAAGAAGAGAAGGAAGAAAGAGATAAGGAGGAAGAAGGAAGAAATATAAGGAGGAGGAGGAAGAAAGAGAGAAGAAGAGGAGGAGGAAGAGGAAGAAGAAGAGGAGGAGGAGGAAGAAAGAGATAAGAAGGAAGAGAAGGAGGAAGAAAGAGATAAGGAGGAAGAAGGAAGAAATATAAGGAGGAGGAGGAGGAAGAAAGAGAGAAGAAGAGGAGGAGGAGGAGGAGGAAGAAAGAGAGAAGAAGAGGAGGAAAGAGAGAAGAAGGAAGAAAGAAGAAGAGAGGAAAGGAATGTGAAGAGAAGAGGAGGAGGAAGAAGAAGGAATAGAAGGAAAAAGAAGAAAAGGAGGAAGAAGGAAAACGAAGAAGAGACGGACTCAGTGCATGCCATTCAATTGCACTCATTTTGAAAAGTAGTCGATTGCGCCTCTCTGGGTGTGAAGCTATTACAGTTCTGCTTTCTGTATCTTTATAAGAAGTGTTAGCTCTATCTTCAGAACAAAAATCATTTATGCATTGGACTGTAGAGGGGAAGTATTGGTGTTTTTTTTTTTGATCTTGTTGGTTTTTTGCTCCTTCTGTTGCCTGCTTTTTGCTCCTTTTGTGCTGTTTTTGCTGTTTTGCTGAAGAATTTGCCTTGTTTGCTGTTTTCTTGTTTGTCTATGTTGAAAAGGCGCATTCGCCAAAATATCCAGCAGTTTTGTTTTGTCTCTTGTGAATAAAGTAACGTCACTTTACACTCGTCGTGCAGTTTGTTTGTTGTCTATCTTCAGAAATAAAATCTCAATGTATGCAAAACTTATCTCTAATTTTCTCATGGAGCATTTCAACCATTCCAACGGGCGCAATTGATGACTGCAACTGGCGCAATTGATGACTCCAACGGGCGCAATTGATGACTGCAACTACAATGTGAATACCAAAGTGAATTGGTGAATCGTGACTCGCATCGTCAAAATCGCATCGCATTCAGATCTGAATCGTGTACATGTGTGTGGCGGCCCTTTAAACCCAGCTGAATGGCTTGACACCGCTCCGCCATCACACACGCACACGCACACGCACGCACGCACACGCACACGCACACGCACACACACACGCACGCACGCACACGAACGACACGTACTCGTACAAGTAAGAAACATGCTCGACACTCTCTCACTCTCGCACTCTCTCGTCTCTCTAGAAATATGCTCGATCTCTCTCTCTCTCTCTCTCTCTCTCTCTCTCTCTCTCTCTCTCTCTCTCTCTCTCTCTCTCTCTCTCTTTGTCTCTCTCTGTGTCTGTCTTGCAGTCTGTCTCTGTCTCTCTCTCTCTTTAATATGCATTTTTATTTCGATCACCAACGTGTACCCATTGTATACAGGCCGGTGGCCTTACAATTAAAATTTCAGAGTTTCAGAGTTTCCGGAGTGTCTCTCGGAAGAGAGAGAGAGTCCCCCCCCCCCCCCTCCTCTCTCTCTCTCTCTCCAAGAAAGAACTCCTCTCTTCTCTCTCTCATCTCTCTCTCTCTCTCTCTACCAAGGACAGAATGGAAGACTAGGCCCAGCCTAAATTCTTTTCCTTGTAAAATAAAGTTTCTGAGTCTCTCTCTCTCTCTCTCCTCTCTCTCTCTCGTCTCTCTCTCTCAATCTCTCTCTCTCTCTCTCTCTCTCTCTCTCTCTCTCTCTCTCTCTCTCTCTCTCTCTCAATCTACTGTGAACATGCCTGTTGTTATTTTCTATTCTTTTTATGCATTTTATGCTTTCTTTTTGTTTTCCTTTTCTTGTTATTTGGCTTTTCTTTTCCCCCTCGAGGGCATGGTGTAAAAAAAGCTTGAGCTTATCCGTTGACCCTCATTAAAAATTTCGTATTTCGTATTCTCTCTCTCACTCCCTCTCTCTCACTCACTCCCTCCCTCTCCTCCCTCTCCTCTTTCTCACTCTGTTTTGATCAGTAAAGGGATAATAGTTGGAGTCAACCTGCTCCTAGACAATGCACCAGCAGTGCTGTTAGTGTTAACAGCGGAGACAACTCCAGTCGGTCTAAGCTCACTGCTCCCTTTGAAACACTGCGCCCCGCCCCTTCTATCACATACCTACAATGTCATTTACTTACGCGCGTTGCACTAACGCACGCATGCACTGAGAGAGAGAGAGAGAGAGAGAGAGAGAGAGAGAGAGAGAGAGAGAGAGAGAGAGAGCATGTACGCACGCATATGCATTTACATTATTGTCTCTGTGGCTTCTGTGTGTCTGTTTCACTCACCCCTCTCTCTCTCTCCCTCTCTTCCTCTCTACTCTCTCTCTCTCTCTCTCTCTCTCTCTCTCTCTCTCTCTTCTCTCTCTCTCTCTCTCGCTCTGAAACTCTCTCTCTCTCTCTCTCTCTCTCTCTCTCCATCTATCTCTCTCTCTCTATCTCTCTCTCTCTACAGAGTCTCTGTCTCTAGAAGAGAGAATCTCTCTCTCTCTAAATCCCTCTTCGTCTCTCTCTCTCTCTCTCTCTATCTCTCTCTCTCTCTCTCTCTCTCTCTCTCTCTCTCTCTCTCTCTCTCTCATTTGGTATGGGCCAGAGGCCGAACAATTAAAATATTTTGACTTTTGACATCCCCCATCTCTCTCTCTCTCCCTCGATCTACTCTCTCTCTCCTCTCCTCTCTCTCTCTCTCTCTCTCCTTCTCTCTCCTCTCTCTCTCTCCTCTCCTCTCTCTCCCCCTCTCTCTCTCTCTCTCTCTCTCTCTCCCTCTACTCGTCTCAGGCTCTCTCTCTCTCTCTCCCTCCCTCCCTCTCTCTCTCTCTCCCTCCCTCCCTCCCTCTGATCTGGCTCTCTCCTCTCAGACTCAAAAGTGCCACACCCACGCTTACAAATCCAGTGCCAGTGAAGAAGTCGTTAGCTTAGTACTCCACGGTAGTTTGCTGGTTTGCAGTCAGGAGAAACTAAATCAATAATTCCCCCCCCCCCCCCCCCCCCCCCCCTGACTATGTAGCTACAAGCCTGTGATTAACCCACGTCAAAACAATGCTGCTGCTGCTCCACAGTCATCCCTCTTACATTGATTTACTGCAGGAAGGAAGACAGAAAGGAAGAAGAAGAAGAAGGAAGAGAAGGAGGAAAGAGAGAAGAGGAGGAGAGAAGGAAGAAAGAGAGAAGAAGAAGAAGAGAAGGAGGAAGAAGAGAAGGAAAAGAAGAAGTTGAAGAGAAGAAGAAGGAAGAGCAAGAAAGGAAAGAGGAAGAAAGGAGAAACGAAGAAGAAAGAGAGAAAATGGAGAGGAAGAAGAGAAGGAGGAGGAGAGAAGAAGAAGAAGAAGGAGGAGAGAAGAAGAAGAAGAGGAGGAAGAAGAGATGAGAAGAAGGAGGAAGAAGAAGAAAGAAGAAGAAGAGATAGAAGAAGGAAGAGGAGGAGAGAAGAAGTCGAGGAAGAAGAGAAAAGAAGAAGAGGAGGAGGAGGAAGGAAGAAAGAGAGAAGAAGAAGGAAGAGAAGGAGGAAGAAGAAGAAAGAGGAGGAAGGAAGAAGAGAGAAGAAGAAGGAAGAGAAGGAGGAGAAGAGAAGAGGAGGAAGGGAAGGAAGAGAGAAGAAGGAAGGAAGAGAAGGAGGAAGAAGAAGAAGAGGAGGAAGAAGAAGAGGATTGAAGAAGAAGAGAAGAGGAAGGAAAGAATAAGGAGGATGAGGAGGAAGAGGATGAGGAGAAGGAGGAAGAGAAGGAGGAAGAAGGGAAAAGAAGAAGAGAGAGGAAGGAAGAAAGAGAGAAGAAGAAGGAGAGAGAAGGAGGATGAGAGAGAGGAGGATGAAGGAGAAGGAAGAAGAAGAAGGAGGAGAGAGGAAGGAGGAAGAAGGAAGAAAGAGAGGAGAAGAAGAAGGAAGAGAAGGAGGAAGAGAGAAGAGGAGGAGAGAGGAAGAAAGAGAAAGAAGAAGGAAGAGAAGGAGGAAGAAGAAGAAGAGAGAAGGAAGAAGAAGAGAGAGAAGAGGGAGAAAGAGAGAGAAGAAGAAGAGAGAGAAGAGAAGAGAGAGAAGGCGAAGAAGAAGAAGAGGAGAAGGAGAAAGAGGAAGAGAAGGAAGAAGAAGGAGAAGAAGAAGAAGAGGAAGAAGGAGAAAAAAGAGAAGAAGAAGGAAGAGAAGGAGGAAAGAAGAAGAGAGGAAGAAGGAAGAAAGAGAGAAGAAGGAAGAGAAGAAGAAAGAAGAGAGAAGAAGGAAGAGAAGGAGGAAGAAGAAGAGGAGAAAGAAGAAGAAGAAGACGAAGGAGAAGAAGAAGAAGGAGGAAGAAGAAGAGGAGAAGGAAGAAAGAGAAGAAAGAGAGGAGAAGGAGAGAAGAGAAGAAGAAGAAAGAGAAGGAAGAAGAAGAAGAAGGAAGAAGAAGAAAGAAGAAGAGAAACAAAGAGAAAAGAAGAAGAGAGAAGAAGAAGAAGAAAGAGAGAAGAAGGAGGAAGAGAAGGAGGAAGAAGGAAGAAGAAGAGGAAGAAGGAAGAAAGAAGAAGAAGAAGAAGGAAGGAAGAAGAAGAAGAAGAAGAAGAAGAAGAAGAAGAAGAAGAAGAGAGAAGAAGAAAGGAAGAAGGAAGAAAGAGAATGAGGAAGGCAAACAGAAGAAGAAGACGAGGAAGAACGAGAAGAAGAGAAGAAAGAAGAAGAAGAAGAAGAAGAAGGAGGAAAGGCAACAGAAGAAGAAGAGGAGGAGGAAGGAGGAAAGAGAGAAGAAGAAGGAAGAGAAGGAGGAGGAAGGTAGTACAAGAGAAGAAGAAGAGGAGGAAGGAAGAAAGAAGAAGAAGAAGGAGGAAGAGAAGGAGGAAGAAGGGAAAAGAAGAAGAGGAGGGAGGATGAAGAAAGATAAGAAGAAGGAAGAGGAGGAAAAAGAAGAAGAGGAGGAGGATGAAGGAAAAAGAAGAAGAGACGGACTCGGAGGAGGAAGAGAAGCAGAACGAACGAACGGAATTGTACTTATGCAGGGTGATGAGAAAGCATAAACGCCTGTAGAGTGTAAAGACTGAGGAAAAAGACAGAAGAGAAAGAAGGACGAGACGGAGAAGAACGAAGAAAGAAATGCAGAAGAAGAGAATGAAGAAAGAAGGAAGACAGGAAAAAGAAGAAGGAGAAGAAAAGAAGAAAGAAGAATACAATGAAAGAAGGAAGAGACGGAGGAGGACAAAAAGAAGAAGAAGAAAAGTTGACAGTAATCTATCTGCAGTATGGACTCCAACTACTTGAAGTTTCATTGGATAACGGCAACGGCAAGCGGCTATTTTGTCTGGACTTTTTTTCATTTTCTAACCCTAACCCTAATCCTAACCCTATCCCTTTCCCGGGCGTTCTATCCTAACCCTATCCCTATCCCGACCTGGAGAAATGGGTAGGAGTAGCAGTGAGTTGCAGTTCATAACTTGAACACAAAAAATCATTGGCGTCAATAGTGCAGGTAGCTGTCAGTGAAACGTTGTGCATAAAGAACAAAGGCATTAGGGAAGGGAGAGGGAGGGCCGGGGGTGGGGGTGGGTGGGGTGCACATGTATGCATGCATCCTCCTTTGTCTTAGCGGATAATGAGACTGATCGTTATTACAATGTGGGTTAACGAACTTTGGAGAGGCGGGAGGGGAGATACAGACACAGAGAGGGGGAGGGGAGAGAGAGAGAGAGATTCGAACAATTTTTCAAATTCAAACAATTTTAATGAATAGGCCTTCTGTCCGTATCATAGGGAGGCTGGGGAAGGGGGTTATAATGACACATACCACAGAGAGAGAGAGAGACATTGTCAAACCTGTCTATTTCT
>CM065711.1:1588410-1590910 GCA_017654935.2 Phymorhynchus buccinoides | reverse complement strand
CTCTCAAGAAAATATCAGCTCTTCCGTTTCATCTTCATCATCGTCGTCGTCGTCGTTATCGACTTCTCAACATCGTTCGGGGCCGCTGTTTTCAGCCAACAATAACGCGGCGGCCATGTTGCCGCGTGACGCTTTGACGTTGTCGACGTCATCGTCGTCGTCACTGATGAGTCTGACGTCATCGCTCATGTCACCGCGGGGGGGAGGGCTGCTGGTGATGGGAGGAGGAGGGGGGATGAAGGTGCCCAGTCCCAGGAAGAGCGGGGAGGGAACGCAGCAGTCTTCGGGGACGGGTGATTATAAGGAGGAAGAGGGGGGGGGGGGGGAAAAGAGAAGAGAGAGGGAAAGTCCAAGAATTTTAGATGAGAGAAGAGAGAGAGAGAGGAGAGAGAGAGAGAGGCGCACGGGCGAGGGGTCTCTGGAGAGAGCATGCCATCTCGCACTTTACGTTCAGTTTGTGACCCTCTTTCTCTCCAGATCCCTAGGTATAAGCTTTTCACTGTTGGTGGGCGCTCTTTTTGCTGTTTCAGGACCAGCCTCCTGGAACAAACTTCCTCTCTCCCTCCGTCAGCGACCGACCCTCTCTGCTTTCGAAACAAACCTCAAAATCCACCTTCCCCCCCCTGTCATTGAAGCTCACTCTCTCTCTCTTTCCCTTTATTAGGTCTTATTCCCAAACGTGTGTGTGTTATCTTCTTGTTCGTCTTTGTATAGCAAAGCGTTTGTTTGAATGTGTTATGAGTGTTTAGCGTGTGTGCGCGCTTCGATTTGATTTCTGATCCATGGAAGTTCAGTTTAACGTCGCGTATCGGCTTTCGCTATGTACGACGGGCTGAACAAACCAACCACGATGTAAACAAAAATTTATGTTCCTGAATCACTGTCTTAGCCAAAAGGCTGAGAAGCGATCAGTATCGATTGAACATTTGTTCGTAAATTTCTGATCCAGATTTAGCGCCGTATAAATACTGTATGTTGTTGTTGCTCGCATGCTTTCCACCATCTTTGTATTTACAAATGTCCCATATGTGTCTATGACCGAGAGGACGTAAAACACCATTTTTCATTCATTCATGCTTGCATGCTTTAGTGTGTGTGTGTGCGCATGTTAGTGTGCGCGCGCGCGCGCGCGTTTGTGTGTGCATGCACGCACGAACATACATGCGTGTCTGTGGGTGCGTTTGTGAATGTGCAGAAGTGTACGCTTTAGAGAGAGGATGAGGGAGAGAGAATGCAAACGTAGGACTCCGTGTTTTTGTCCATCAAATTTGAAAGCTTTCTTCACACACGCATTTAGAGGCACTTCTGTACATTAAAAAAAAAAAGAACAAAAAGAAAGAAACAAATAATGAAAAAGAGTGAGCAAGACTTAGTATGTGTGTGCACGCGCCTTGTGTATGTGTGTGTGCGCGCATGTGCATGTGCGCGCACCTGTGTGTGTGCGTGTGTGGGTGCGCATGCGTATGTGTGTGTGAGAGAGTGTGTGTGTGTGTATGCGCGCGCGTATGCATGCGTGCGCGTCTGTGTGTGTGTGTGTACGTGTGTGTGTGTGTGCGGGCGTGTGTGTATGCTTGCGCGTCTCCACTCTGTGTGTGCGTGTGCGTGCGTGTTATCAGCCGTTGGCACAGCCTTTCAGACACAAAAGGACCTGGGTCTGTCATCATCAGAGCGTCTTATAGAGTCAACACGGGTAGTAGTATGTAACTTAGGCTAAGCAGCCCATTGTTTGGGGAGTTTAATCTGATGTACATACTACTACCCGTGTTGACTTGTCTCAAACGCATTGATGACTACAGACCCAGGGGATTAAAGACATTGGCGTGGATTAGTGCAGACCAGGATAATTAAACTCCCTCCCTCCCTCTTCATCCCTCTGTCTCTCTTCTGGACACTTGATTTAGAACTCACTGTCTCTCTCTGCCTCTCTCTCTCTCTCCCTCTCTCTCTCTCTCTCTCTCTCTCTCTCTCTCTCTCTCTCTCTTCTATCTCTCTCTCTCTCTCGGTGTCTCTCTCTCTGTCTCTCTTCTCTCTCTTCTGTCTCTCTGTTCTCTCTGTGTCTCACCTCTCACCGACACCCTCTCTCTCTTTTTTCCTCTCTGTCTGTGTCTCTGTCTCTCACCCCACCCACCCTCTCTCTTTCTTTTTTTCTCTCTCTCTGTGTCTCTGTCTCTCACCTCACCCACCCTCCCTTTTTTTTTTTCTCTCTGTCTGTGTCTCTCTCTCTGCCGTATTTCCTCTACTTCAACCCCCCCCCCCCCCCCGTCCTTTTCCTATTTCTCTTTTAAGCTCCCAAAGTAGAATAGAGGCTCTTTCCTCTGCAATCTTTCAGCTAAGGATTAAGGCTTTGAAAGTGTAACTAAAAGCTGTGAGTTTGACGTGCTTCTGGCCATGAGCCTTTCAAGGTGCAATTTTCTGTTCTTCTTCGGCCGATAGTCTTGCTTCGTATTTGGACGGCAATTCCTCTTTCGTCTGTAAAGTGGCATGCGCCATATTGCCAGTT
>CM065711.1:1553410-1560910 GCA_017654935.2 Phymorhynchus buccinoides | reverse complement strand
GATATTATTGTGACCTAAAAAGATATATTGCTATATTTGATGTTTATATACTCTGTGTTGATGCTAGTATTTATTGTAGTTTTTATGTATTACTTTAGTGGTGCTTATTTATGTATCTTATTTTAATCATTTGTAAAGCGCAAAGAGCTCCAGTGTAACTGAGAGGTGTTGCGCTATATAAAAAAAAATCATTATTATTGCTATTATTATTATTACTTAAGCGCATAGTTTGTATCTTTTCCACTAGGGTAAGACGGGGTAAAAAGCCCATGGGTGGGTAAGAAGCCCATGCCAAGTATCTCTTGAAATAAGGAAAATTTAAGTCAAATTTGCCCATGAGACGAAGCATAAAAAACCCGTCTTCCCCTATATTTAACGTTCATTTTTTTCATCAATTTACACAATTTTAAAATATGCATTCAATAATACTAGAAGATAAAGCCAAGACGTAAAGAACGCAATGAACCCAGACTGTGACAGGGGGTGTTGATCTGCATCTTTTCCCAATAGTCTTCCCCAACCTTTGAAACATTTTCCAATGCTTTTGTGGGAGAGAGATTGAAAGAGATTCAGAAAACAGTTTTCGGGTGAAAGTGAAATTCATGATGGCCGACATTTCTGTCAACGAGCTGCTTTCTCATTGGACGAGATCACAATTCAACTTAACATAATACAGACGATATATTCGTAGATAATCTGTATTGTTAAAAAATCGGGACTTCACTGGTGTTGCACTGCCTCAGGGCATTGCCTCCAGGATCGTTCCCACCATATTTAATATTTATGTTTACTAATGTCCCATAATTATGTGTCTGTCCCAGACCGGAGGACGTTGAACAGATTTTCATTCGCAGACGATATTATATTTTTAAAAAAGGTTGAAATCACATTGTTAATTTTTATTATTTCCTCATGGCAACACAGTGATAGACACTCATAAGATTACTTGCATATCACTGTGTTGCCATGGGGACATAATGTAAACTGTTAACGTGAACAGAGACCTTTAATAGAGTGTTACTGTGTTGCCATGGGGAAAGAATGTAAACTGTTAACGTGAATAGAGACCTTTAATAGAGTGTTGCCATGGGGACAGAATGTAACCTGTTAACATGTACAGAAACCTTTAATAGAGTGTTACTGCGTTGCCATGGGGAAAAGAAAAAACATACAACGTGTATCTCAACCTTAAGATCCGCTACTTTTGAGGAAAATGGGTTTTGCGCGAGATTTTGTTCTCTCTTGCTTTTGATTCCACCTGGCAAGGTATGCATGCGGTGTGAGAAAGAGAGCCATTAGTGTGTGCCTCTAGGGGGACAGTGAGGGGGACACCAGATAAAAGGCATTTCTTCAAAACTGAACAGCTACTTTTACTGACAAACGCTTTCGGGTGACATCATAATTCGACGAGGGTATTAGTAGTTACACGTGGGTAGCAGTGATTACAAGAGACTATTACGTAAAGCGGCTTGTTCGCATTGACTGTATTTTTCGGATCATTAGGCGCTGCAGTGTATAAGGCGAATAGGGCAATTTTCAAGAAAAATCTGAAAAAATCCAAGTAAAAGGCGCCCTCGTTTATAAGGCGATACACACCTCGCAAAAGAAAGTCGAAGTTTGAAGCCCGTACACGTCCTGTAAACGCTTGCCGACCGCCATTATTGTTGTCATAAAGGAGAGTTGGCTCCCCTCTCAAATAATCGAGACTTCCGGTTGTTGTGTTTGGACTTTTCTTCGCGAAAATTGGTAGAATTATGGCATTTTAAGCTCTACAACGATGCTTTTTACATCCAATGAAGGGTTGTGGCATCTGTTGGACAGTATCGCAGACGATAACAGGGATTTTGAAGCATTTTAACGTGAGTATTCGTCGTATCGGCGACTCCCTGCCACTCTCGATGTTCTGACTCACAGTAGACTGTACTGAGTACGGCAATCGTTGCCTCTCTTCTCACGATTTTGTTCACTAATAGGGCGCCCTCGTTTATTAGGCGCATAGGTCAAAATTGGAGAAAACAATATCGCCTTATAGTCCGAAAATTACGGGTATGTTCGCTGCATCTTTGAGATGAAATAAAACACCCCCACCCCACCCCTGTCTCTCTCTTTATATCTTTGTCTCTGTCTCTTTCTCTCCGTCGTCTGTCTATCTGTATCTCTGCTCCGCCCCCCCTCTCTCTCTCTCTCTCTCCCTCTCTCTCTCTCTCTCTCTCTCTCTCTTTCTCTCTCCCCCCTCTCTCTCTCTCTCTCTCTCTCTCCCCCATCCCTCTCTCTCCCTCTCTCTCTCTCTCTCCCATCTCCCATCTCTCTCTCTTTCTCTCTCCCCTCTCTCTCTCTCTCTCTCTCGTTCTCTCTCCCATCTCCCTCTCTATCCCTCTCCCTCTCTCTCTCTCTCTCTGGATTGTTGCTATTGTCAGTGTGTCTCAAGTCAAATCACTCAGAAATCCAAAGCAGTCACTTTTTGTGACGCCTCTTTCCTCCTTCGTCTTAGGGATATGAAAGATGTATGGAGGGAAAGGAACAGATCTCAAAACGTATAGCATGTAGCTTTAGTCTAACACTGTATCAGAATCTGTCAAACTCAAAGGGAAGGATCAAAATGGTCGAGAGCTGAAGATCAGTTAGTATGGCAACACCCATGCATCAAAAAGTGTCAAGGACATGTTCGTCTTAATCTGTTCAGAAACTGTCAACGCAAAAAGGGAAGAAGCTAAACTGGAGGGATAACAATGTATGGTGACACTCTGGCTTCAAAAGATGGAAGGATTTAAAAAGGGAAAAGAGGAAAAGGACAATGTATGGTGACACCCTGGCTTCAAAAGATGGACGGTTTGAAAAGGAAAGGATGAAAAGACAATGTATGGTGACACTCTGGCTTCAAAAGATGGAAGGATTCAAAAAGGAAAGGAGGATAAGACAATGTATGGTGACACTCTGGCTTCAAAAGATGGACGGATTGAAAAGGAAAGGAGGAAAAGGACAATGTATGGTGACACTCTGGCTTCAAAAGATGGACGGATTGAAAAGGAAAGGAGGAAAAGACAATGTATGGTGACACTGTGGCTTCAAAAGATGGACGGATTGAAAAGGAAAGGAGGAAAAGGACAATGTATGGTGACATCCTGGCTTCAAAAGTTAAGAAATGAAAGGATGAAGTGGAGCACCTTGGTACATTTCGTGCATGGAATGAGTCTGTCGTATCAGACCATGACGGCCAAATTACCCTTCCTGAACAGAGGGGGGGGGGGGGGTGAGGGCGCGCGCGCGCAGCGCACACACACACACACACACACACACACACACACGCACGCGCGCGCGCGCAGCGCACACACAACCACAAGCACGTCCACACACACACACACACACACACACACACACACACACACACACACACACACACACACACACACACACTGTACAAAATCACTTGTGTTTTTATCAAGCTTTACACATCACACAACCAACATTCATTCGTTTTCTTTCTCATATCTTTGTGTGTGTGTGTGTGTCAAAAGAGCTGTTTTCAGCATACAACTTATTGAAAAAACGAATCTAGATCATTAAGAAGAGAAAGAAACACACACACAAACAAACCGTTTGACCCCAACTAACTACCATATTTAGGGGACAACTGTGGGTGGAAATTAGGGAAGGGATGGGGAAGAGGGGGTAGGTAGGGGGGTAGAGTGCAAGGGTGGTGGGAATGACACTTTAAGCCGACATCAGAGTGAAAGAAGAAGAAAGAAGAAGGAAAGAGAGAAGGAAAGAGAGAAGCAGTCACTGATCCATAACAGGGGTTTGCTAGTCACAAGAGGGGGGAAGAGATTAAAGACAACCCCCCACCCCCCTATCCTTCTGCCCCACCCCCACCCCCCCACACACACACCAATCTGTCAGCTCAAAAGAACTGTAGCCCCCCTCTCCCCCTTTTTTTTTTGATGAAGGGCCTTGTGAATTAAGAGGCTATGAAGCAAACAGGCTGCTCTGTCTTCTACTCTGTGTGTGTGTCTCTCTGTCTGTCTCTGATTCAGTCTCTCTCTCTCTCTCTCTCTCTCTCTCTCTCTCTCTCTCTCTCTCTCTCTCTCTCTCTCTCTCTCTCTCTCTCTCTCTCTCTCTCTCTCTCTCTCTCTCTCCCCCCCCCCCCCCCCCCCCCCTGGTGTGTGTGTTCGCTCGCGCACGAGAGGATACATGGTGTGTGTGAAAAAACAGAAGCTGTTGGTGATTGGAGGGGGTGGGGCGGGGTGGGGCGGGAGGTCTAAAAGGAACTGGATTAATGCAAAAATTGAAGTTGTGAACGCCCTGCCCCCCCCCCCCCCCCCCCCCCCTCACACACACACACACACACACACAAATTATGATTTTATATTGTCAGAAAAGAGGGGGAGGGGTAGTGGGGAGGGGGGGAGACAGATGATTGACAGAGAAGACAGCGATCAAAAAGAAAGGACAAGATTTATGAAACACTCAAGTGGGATAGAGGAGGGGGGTGAGGGGGTGGATGATTGTAAAATGTGATGTGGTATTGACGCGAGTGTGTGTGTGCGACAAAGAGGCACAGAGAGAGACAGAACAAGAACAAGAACAACGTTTTAATGAACCGGGCCATCTGCCCATGTCAAAGGGAACAGTGGGAAGGGGAAATTGTTAAATCAAACCAAAAAAAGGGGGGGGGGGGGATCCATAACACAAGATACTAAGCAAGTATTAGATATCCTCATACATAATTACACCACAGAGAGAGAGAATGGAGAGAGAGAGACAGAGAGACGAAGACAGCTTGCATGATTGTTTATGGATGAATGGAGGACACAGTCATGTTTGCCCATCAAGATTGATCGGCGGAATAATAAAGGTTTACCATATTGCTAACCCTCTTAATCCCTCATCTCCTTCCTCCCCACCATAACAACCCCCCCCCCCCCCCCCCACCCCCCAGCCTCCCTCGTTTTGTTCTCACTCCTTGTCACCTTGTTCAGAGAATGACAGCACAAAGGGAGCCAGACCTGTTTACCCACAAGGTTTCACCACATTTTGTACACGTATCTAACCAAAATATGATAAATATGGTACATGAGGAAAACATGGTGAAATGGTGAAAACAATCTATCATTTCTATATATTGCCTGTTGTTGTTCTAAATAATGGACGACACTTTTGACATAGTATTTCTATAAGTTGTTATGAAAATGTTTGCAATGTAGTATTTTTTAACTTTCCTTTTGGAGTACTCCTATTTTGTGAAAAATACACTTATTTTGGATTTCGAAAACACAAAGCCCAATTTCAGGGTAAACAGGTCTGGATAAACAACGAGGCACACAGAACAACGAGGCACACAGAGCAACGAGGCACACAGAACAACGAGGCACACAGAGCAACGAGGCACACAGAACAACGAGGCACACAGAACAACGAGGCACACAGAACAACGAGGCACACAGAGCAACGAGGCACACAGAACAACGAGGCACACAGAACAACGATCATAACCTACTGTATCAACTGTGTACAGAATGTTGGATTCTTCTTCTTCTTCTGCGTTACCAGGCCATACGGCCATAATGGGTAAGGAATGTATGTGTCCGGTTTTGTTAGTTTTCGCTGATCTCCCCGCTGCATACAGCCGACACATTCCGATTTCGGAGGAGCTCAAAGGAGAAAAAGTTATTTGGAAGATTTTATTATTTTTAAAGGCAGGTGCCCCAACAAGTCGGAAAGATAATAGATGATAGAAATCAGAGGGGAAAGGCCAGAGTCAAAGAGAGTGGCAGAATAGAGGAAGTTACAAGCACAGAACTTCCAGAAGGTGGGGGAACTATTTTTACGAAAGATCCCCCGGTATCCCCACGGGGATAGACTGTTGGATAAACAGCCTCAACTTTTGAAGAAAAAAATACCTTTTTTAGATAAAGGGCCCGCCACACTGCACACGATTCGACCCCAATGCGATCCGAATGTGACGAGGTCTGTGAGTCATGATTCACGTGAAATACTTCAGTCTAAAAACAATTCTACCGTTTTCGTTCATTGTTCGGTTATTATTTGTTAACGAGGGTTTTGGGTGGGGGTTTTCCTCCTTCTTTTGGAAGGGGGTGTGTGTGTGTGGAGGGGGGGGGGGGTAGATTTAAGATTGTCAGGGCTCCCAATCGTCCCGCAAAACAAGGGGTCCCAGGGACCCCTTTACTTACAGTATAGAGGGTTCTAGAGGCGGGATAGAGGGTCCCAGTGGCATTGCGAATGCTAAAAATAAATTTTCTAGTGCATCACTGGGACCCCCTGCACATTCTTTTAGAGGGTCCTTTAGAATTGTAGTGCTTCATAGACCCCCAAATGGGGGTCCCTGGGAGCCATGTATTGTACCTTGGCTTTACTTTGTTACTAATCCCGTTGCTGTTACACGTACAGTCAAGAAGCAAACCACTCACAGTTATCCACACCAAAATCACACCACAATATAAAATATATATATATATATATATATATATATATATATATATATATATATATATAAAACCGATATAATATTGTCTGAATCACTTTTTGGTGGAAGGACATTACATTGAAGAACACACACACACACACACACACACACACACACACACACACACACATATATATATATTTCTTTTCAGAACACAGAATAAATTGTTAAAGTTAAAATTAAAGTTATTCAGTTTCTTTCTTAGGCTCACAAACTTAAATATTGGACACAAAACAAGTTTTTTTCAAGCAAACTATATATATATATATAAGAGGAAAGTTTAATGGTGTGGTTGTTTTTTCTTCTTCAATTCTTGTACGTTTATATATATATATATATATATATATATATATATATATATATATATATATATATATATATATATATATATATATATATATATATATTTGTTCATTGTGCTTTGGTTCCTTACGCCAATTTTCATTGTTGATCTTTACATTTTATTGATTCAGTATGTTTTTTCTTTTCATGACGACAGGATGAACAAAAGCTTGTAGCTTACTCTTTTATCGTCAATAAAGATCATTTTGACCTGACTTGACACACACACACACACACACACACACACACACACACACACACACACACACACACACACACACATACACACACACACACACACACACACACACACACACACACACACACACACACACACACACACACACACACACACACACACACACACACACCTCTGGTTTTCTTACAATACAAAAAATTGTTCTTGTTCTTCACACAGAGACAGACAGAGACAAACACACAAAGTGGGAGAGGGAAAGGGGAGATGTCTCGGCTGTCTCAGCAGGGACTGGGTGGATTAGCATAAATTAGCATAAAAAACAGATTAAGGTAGGGATCCCCAGAAACCAGTTCAAAGCCACAACCCTAACCCCCCTCCACTTTTCTCCCTTTCTCTTTCTGTTCGCTTCCCTCCCCTACCCCTTAATGGCCGGCCATTGAGCGTTGTCGCCCCTTGCTACTTAGATCAAGGGCGAAAA
>CM065711.1:1538228-1548228 GCA_017654935.2 Phymorhynchus buccinoides | reverse complement strand
AGATGGTCGTAGCACTGAAGTCAGCCGTGTGAGCGGGTCGTTTAGGAGGCGGTAGATGGTCGTAGCACTGAAGTCGGCCGTGTGAGCGGGTCGTTTAGGAGGCGGTAGATGGTCGTAGCACTGAAGTCGGCCGTGTGAGCGGGTCGTTTAGGAGGCGGTAGATGGGACAAGCGCTTAGGTGTAATCTTTATTGGAGGCGAGAGAGAGAAGCGCTTTGAAGTTGACTAAAACACATTAGGGGGCGGAAAGCGGGTTCCTTTATCCCGGACAGCATTGGCCTTATCTTAACAGTCACACACCCATACGCGCTCGCACGCATGCACGCACACACACACACACACGCACACACATACGCACGCACGCACGCACACATTCAGGCAGTTCCCTGTCAATTATGAGCTCAGATGCGCCATGCTGTCGCTATGCGCCTAACTAAGAAATAGCAAGTCCTCAGCATGTCCGTTTTCGGCTGGAGAAATTCTTCGTAAGGGTTTCAAGATCAAAGGGCAGGAGAATGGACCGGTAAGATGGAAGAAAGATAGTAGTAGACGACAGTAAGCAAAAGGGAAAAGGCAGAGTCAAAGAGAGTGTCAGGTTAGAGGAAGTTACAAGCACAGAACTTCCAGAAGGTGGGGAACTATTTGTACGAAAGACCAACGGTATTCCCTCGGGGGGATACACCTTCTGTTCTGTTTTCTAGATCAACCAAATGTCAATGTAATTATCAATACACCCCTCTTCCTCCACGTCCATTTACCACACCTAAGTGTGTGTGTGTGTGTGTGTGTGTCACAGTGTGTGTTCAGTTTCTGACCCGCTTTCTCTCCAGATCCCTAGGCATAAGCTTTCAACTGTTGGTTGGCGCTGTTTTGCTGTCTCTGGACCGACATCTTGGAACAAACTTCCTCTTTCCCTCCGTCAGCGACCGACCCTCTCTGCCTTCAAATCTAACCTCAAAACCCACCTGTTCCCCCATCATTGAGGATCCTCTCTTCTCTCTCTCTCTCTCTCTCTCTCTCTCTCTCTCACTCTCTCTCTCTCGCCCTCTCTCTCTCTGATCTCTCTCTCTCTCTCTCTCTCTCTCTCTCTCTCTCTCTCTCTCTCTCTCTCTCTCTCTCTCTCTCTCTCTCTCTCTCTCTCTCTCTCGTGTGTGTGTCTCTCTCTTCGTTATGTGTGTGTGTGTGTGTGTCTCTCTCTCTCTCTCTCTCTCTCTTTCTCTGTTGTATTGGAGAGAGAGAGAGAGAGAGAGAGAGAGAGAGAGAGAGAGAGAGAGAGAGAGATCATGTGCAGGACAGTTATAAGTGTTCATAGGTCAGTGACTCCTGAGGAACTCCAGAGACCCTAAGAACAGCAGGCACAGATTCTGCCCATGCAACAGGGCCCGTGGGCAACAGGGCCCGTGGGCAACAGGGCCCGTGGGCAAGGGCCCGTTGGCAACAGGGCCCGTGGGCAACAGGGCCCGTGGGCAACAGGGCCCGTGGGCAACAGGGCCCGTGGCAACAGGGCCCGTGGCTAGTGTAGTTGGTGTATATTGTCTGCACTGTACGCTGCCAACCAATTGGTGTACAGAGGAAGTGGAGGGGGGGAGGTGGTGGGTGGACTGAAGTGACAGTGGACACAGGGGGGGGGGGGGGGGTGGTGAGCCTAGCAGGGGCTGAGCCAGATAATTAGCCAGATTAAAAGGACAACTGGAGAGCTCCTTCAGTCCCTTCCACTGGTCTCCCCTTGTAGTTTCACCCACTTCTCCCCTCTAGGTCCTCTTCATCTTCGTCTCATTACCGCTCTTGTGGTCACTTCCCTTCCCTAACCTCTTCTGCTTCTTCTTCTTTCTTTCCTTCCAGAGCCTTATACCGTAACTGTTTTCAGTGGCGTCTGCATCGTTATTATCAGAAAACTACCATTAGTAGGGGAAGGGACTCAGCGGCACTTAGATCAGTTGGAAGTCGAACCGGAAGTGCGTGGCGGAAGTGGTCAGAAGGAGGGGATGGGCGGTAATACGAGGCAGGGACTTTAACAGTTTTGACGACACGACGTTAGTGACGTCACAGGCAAAGCCAAGTGCTGGTTCGGGAGGAGGTAAGTGAACGAGCTGTGGTGGTGGTGGTGATAACAAGCGTCACCTTCGTCTGAGGGGAGGGAGAGAGGGGAGAGGAAGAAGAAGGAGGTGGGGGGGGGGGGGGTGGGAGTGTGGAAGGAAGGAGACGGGACAGAAGGGGCGTTGCTGGTCGTTCATTATCATAATTCAGTAGATTATAACGTGCAGCCCTGTTTACTCTACTCTTTTCCAGTAGTATTCTACTCAAGTTGAACATCTACTACTCTTCAAAACTGAAAATAATGCTCTTTAATTCTTTATTACTACCCATTTTCAGTGAACACTATTTGATGGTTTAATGAATAAAACTACACATTTTGTACCAAAACTACTAATTTCAGCTATCCAGACTACTCAAGACTTGCGCAGGGGGTAAACAGGTCTGATTGTGTATAATATTACATATATAACGTATAATGGAGTCTGCCCTGAAGAGTTTAGGATTGACAAGATTACGGGCTGTATAGTATGCAGGTGGTGGTGATCCCGAGCTTCTGGTAAACCACTCAACAGAAGCCACGATTTATTTCAAGGAAACGAGTACCATTTATGACTGTGCCGTTTATGACTGTACCATTTATGACTGTACCATTTATGTTTGTGCCATTTATGACTGTACCATTTATGACTACCATTTATGACTGTACCATTTATGACTGTACCATTTATGACTACCATTTATGACTGTACCATTTATGACTGTACCATGTATGACTGTACCATGTATGACTACCATTTATGACTACCATTTATGACTGTACCATGTATGACTGTGCCATTTATGACTGTACCATGTATGACTGTACCATTTATGACTGTACCATGTATGACTGTTCCCCCTGCCTCCTCCCCCACCCCAACACAACAACAACAACAATGTTCAACAATACAACAAAACGCATTAGACTCTGACAGCAGTAAGGAGCGTTTGATTGTTATCTTCGTATCCTGTTTGACGGGACACCCTGTGGCACAGAACTAGGCGATAAACGAGACAGGCGTTCATAATAACCCGGTGTTGGTTTAAATACATGTTTATTCAGATCAACAGGGCACACATACATCAACACATTGTCAACGTAAATGAGCAACAACAAGCTTGAAGCTTACAGTGTGCTCGCTGTCTACATGTATATTACATATGACGACTGTTGAAAACAACCATCAATAAACAATGGCATAAGCTATCAAAATAAGTTAGCAAAGAACAAGTAAGAAAATAATGTTCATGAGTAGTTGGAAACTTGAATAACAAAGTTAGTAATATGTTTACATCAATGTTATCAAGCTAACTTCAAATATTGAATAATAAAATACTTTAAATATTACAAATCTGATAATCAGTCAAGTTATGTTTAGAAGCAAATCAACAACAATAATACACAAATAATAAGAGAGGAAAAAGAATACTAAAAATAGTAATAAGTAAGCAGGAGACTGGGGGAGCACATTGTTTAGCATGTTCTGACTACATAGCTCCACATATTCATACACAGAAACAGAAGAGTAGTAAACTGGTGTTTTACGTCCTCTCGGCCCCTAGGGGCACATATGGGACATTTTTACTAAAGTTTAGATTGATACAGAAACAGAAGAGTCGGTCGTTGATGATCTTATAAGTAGATTCAAATCCGGTGTTGCATAAAATATTTCACCCATGAAATAGATACTCTTTTCCTCATTCCAATTGTTTGCTGTTTGGGAAAGATTCGCCCCTAAATACATTCAGAGGCGTCTTGTGGCATGCAGGAAGAACAGAAGATTCATCATTAAATACTGAGAAGTCAGGGATATTTTTCTAATATGTATTATTATTATTCATTTTTGTTTGCACGGGTGATTGTTTATATCGTCCGCCATGTTGAAAAATACCAATCTAAGTGACATGGCTTTGTATATCGATATCTCGGCAAAAATGTAGATTTACACCCTCCCGCTCTATTTCTTGGTTCTTTCCATGTAGATTCAGTACTTAAATATCAATATTTTAAATAATAGTTGGCTTGTTTTATCACATCAAAGAAGAATGGGTCTAGTGCGCTTTGGAAGGGTATTTATTTCACGGTAGGTACTTATTTCTCATGACACCGGTACAGCGATCACGAGCTCGTCTTAAGCAGTTAACTCGGGCAGTAACATGTTAATTAGCACGAGTGGCCAATCATATGGGCGGTTTCTTCTAATTTACATATTATTGCCCGTGTTTTGAGTGTTGCCTGACTTCCATTTGAATAGTTGTGGACTGAACGCCAGCTTAGAGGCCCGGTCAGTATTAGGTACTTTATAGTCACAGAGGCGTCTCTGTCAAATTCGGGTTGCTCCCACCTGGAGAGAGCGTCGCAGCCAGAGGCGTGCCACACATTTTTTTTATGCATGCAAGTTTTGTGTGACTGATAAGGAAGGAAAGGGGGGTGGGTATATTTTGACTAAATGACAGTTTTTTCGTTGCCACTGGGTTTAATTCAGTGGCTAGGCAGGGACCCCCATTTGGGGGTCTATGAAGTACTAACATTCTAAAGGACCCTCTAAAAGAATGTGCAGGGGGTCCCATGGATGCACTAGAAAAATTCTTTTTAGCATTCGCTATTCCACTGGGACCCTCTATCCCGCCTCTATGACCCTCTATACTGTAAGTGAAGGAGTCCCTGGGACCCCTTGTTTTGCGGGACGATTGGGAGCCCTGCACATAGACTGACAATAGTTTTGATTTGTGCTGCAACTGATTCATGTTGACTTTGCTGAAACAATATTCGATAAATAACCTCTTTTATTGCTTTACATTGCATACTAACTTTCATTGCGCTCAAGTTGTATGATTTTCCCTTCTTTTCCTTTGACCCATTGTTTTAGGAACATGACCCGTTCTTGGAACTGGTCAAATTACGTAAGGATATCCCGTGACAAGATCGATCCCTGAACATAAAATTGCTCATAAAAATACATAAAACAGATTTTAAATAGTTTTTCTAGTTTATATGTTATAGTAATCTGAAGTTTAGCTTCTAAGATATACACCCTTTGTGGAAACCATGCGCAATTGAGTGGTGATCGTCCATGGTCAAACTCCAAGACCCGTCACCATCCCCTTCCAACCCCACCCCATTCAGATCGCTTTTACCTTTTCATATCTTTCTATCCCCCCGTGGGGATACCGGGGGTCTGGTATAAACAGTTCCCCCACCTTCTGGAAGTTCTGTGCTTGTATCTTCCTCTAATCTATCACTCTCTTTGACTCTGCCTTTTCCCTTTGCTTGCTGTCATCTACGATCTTTCTGCCTTTCCGATCCATATCCATTCTCCTGCCTTTTTTCAAGAAACACTTTCAAAAACATTTCCTCCAGCCAAGTCGGACTTGCTGGGCCTGATTATTTCTTACTTATGCGCGCCATAATAATAAATCTTAATAATAATAATGGGAATTTATATAGCGCTCTTTCTCACACACATGAGCTCAGTGCGCTTTACATTGATAACAAGAACATTAAGAGGCAAACAAATAATTAATCATTAGAAAGTAAAATAGCACGATGCTTACACACAACGTTCTCTTACTTCCTTACTCACACACACAAATGGGGGTGGGGGTGGGTATTTTTATCACACACACACACACACACACCACACACACACACCACACACACACACACACACACACACACACAAAGCATAAAACGGCAGCACGACGCATCTGCGCTCATAATTGACAGGAAACTGAGCGATCGAAGAAGAAGAAGATATCTTTCTATTCCCGATTTACTACAATGTAGATATGAGCTTGGTGTGTGTGTGAGGGGGGGGGGGGGGTCAAGCATGGGGAGAGAGAGAGGGGGGTGGCGAAAGGTAGAGGAAGGCAGGGAAAGAGAGAGAGAGAGGTGGTATTGTCTATCTGGAACATGGGGTACGATTTAATCTGGCAATAAAGCGGTACAATGGGTGTTGTCGCCCCTTCTGTTTTGGGTCGGATTAAGGTAAAGGGGGGTGGGGGGTGGGGGTGTCATGCTTTAGAACCAAGAAGAAGGGGGACGTTGTAGGAAGTGTGTGTGGGGGGGGGGGGGGGGGGTAGAGACGGCTTAAGCTAACTGGCAATACGGTGGAATAATGGGCAGCTTTTGTTTGTCCAGTGTGGGCATGGATCAGAAAGACGTTGAGCATTTGTTGTTGTATCAGTCAGTTATCATGTTTGCTCGCCTCTCTCTATCCATCTGTATGTGTCTCTGTTTCTTTCTCTGTCTCTGTCTCTCTTTCTCTCTCTCCTCTCCCCCCTTCTTATCTCCCCCCCCCCCCCCCCCCCCCCCCGTCTCTCTCTCTCTCTCTCTCTCTCTCTCTTTCTCTCTCTCTCTCTCTCTCTCTCTCTCTCTCTCTCTCTACTGTCTGTCACTCTCTCTCTCTCTCCCCTCTTCTTATCCCCCCCTCTCGTTTCTTTCTTTCTCTCTCTCTATCCCCTTCTCTTTGTCTGTCTCTCTCTCTCTCTCTTTCTCTCTCTCTCTCTCCACTCTCTCTCTCTCTCTCTCTCTCGTCTCTCTCTCTCTCTCTCTATCCTCCTCCCCTCTCATCTCTTATCTCTCTCTCTCTATCTCTCTCTCTCTCTCTCTCTCCTCTACATCCTCTCTCTCTCTCTCTGTCTCGCTCTCCTACCTCCCTCTCAGAGAGAATATATCTCTTTGCTGATCGGTAGCAGGGGAGAGTGGGGCAACTGGAATGCCGTCAGACATCACCATTACAGATATAGACTCAGCCAGGGAGTTAGAGTGTGAGGAATGGGGGGGGGGGGGTCGGGGGGTGGTGGCGGGGGGAATGGGGTCAGGGGAGGGGGGGGGGGGGGGGGGGGGGGGGGGGGGGGGCTCAGGTGGAGGGGGGGGGGGGGGGGGGGGGGGGCTCTAATGTCACCAACAGGAGGAGAAAAGAACAGAAAAAAACTTGTGCCTGGATGGCAAATCTCCCAATTTCTTGGGGTAGATCCTGCTTCCTTTTCTCCCCAAACCCCTAAGCTAAGGAAGATGGAAGGGGCCTGGGATTGGCTAAGTAAAGCCAGCACTTAGAGTTAGAGCCCATCCAGCAGGGTGGCTCCTGCAAACCTATCAGTGAATACACAATTAGTTGCCCCAGATTTCCCATTCCCACTTTTCCTGCTTTCCCTACTACTACCCAATCTCTTACAGATTGTTCTTACCTCACCCCCACCCCCACACACACTCACCTTATCGTCCCATTCTGCTTATTTTCCAAATGATCGGTTGTTGCCTGTACAGTTTTAGCTCCCAAGCCGTTTGGATTTAGGATCAAGACATGAAGGAAGGAATACCAGAACTTTGAGAGAAAACACCAGGGAATGCTTCTTCTTTTTAAAGGCCCTGTCACACGTAGCGATGCTGATGATGATGATGATGGTGATGATGATGATGATGACGATGTTTCTTCCCTCGCTTGGACGAGCATGAACACGTCAGCAGCCACTGGCAGGTGGGGTTAAGGCGCAAAAATGGCTGGTCAGACCAGTGGTCAGGCATCACAGGTTCATGAAGTTCAACTCTGGTGCCTCATATGTGTGCCCCTGTGCTGCTGATGGCTGGTCAGACCAGTGGTCAGACATCACAGGTTCATGAAGTTCCACTCTGGAGCCTCCCCTGTGTGCCCCTGTGCTGCTGATGGCTGGTCAGACCAGTGGTCAGACATCACAGGTTCATGAAGTTCCACTCTGGAGCCTCCCCTGTGTGCCCCTGTGCTGCTGATGGCTGGTCAGACCAGTGGTCAGACATCACAGGTTCATGAAGTTCCACTCTGGAGCCTCCCCTGTGTGCCCCTGTGCTGCTGATGGCTGGTCAGACCAGTGGTCAGACATCACAGGTTCATGAAGTTCCACTCTGGAGCCTCCCCTGTGTGCCCCTGTGCTGCTGATGGCTGGTCAGACCAGTGGTCAGACATCACAGGTTCATGAAGTTCCACTCTGGAGCCTCCCCTGTGTGCCCCTGTGCTGCTGATGGCTGGTCAGACCAGTGGTCAGACATCACAGGTTCATGAAGTTCCACTCTGGAGCCTCCCCTCTGTGCCCCTGTGCTGCTGATGGCTGGTCAGACCAGTGGTCAGACATCACAGGTTCATGAAGTTCCACTCTGGAGCCTCCCCTGTGTGCCCCTGTGCTGCTGATGGCTGGTCAGACCAGTGGTCAGACATCACAGGTTCATGAAGTTCCACTCTGGAGCCTCCCCTCTGTGCCTCTGATGGTTGCATGGATGCTCATGTTTTCAGGATGTCCTGAAGTTCAGGATTTGTTTTATTGCCTGGAGCCGGCGTTGCCGGATTATGAGAATTTGAGAAGATGCATTTTGTTGGTTAAAGAGGTCATGAAGTTTAGCCAGAAATGAAAGTGCAGCGAGAGCCTGTCAATTACATTGGAAAGTGTTGTTTCCCTTCAGCTTCCAGGGGGCATTGCCCCCCATAACCCCCAGGAGGGGCGTTGTCCCTGCACTCCACCGGGCGGGGGCCCTGGACCCCTGCCTTGCAGGATTTTTTTAATTTCCCAGGAGCACCCATGTGGTTTGTCAGACCAGTGGTCAGGCATCACACGTTCATGAAGTTCCACTCTGGAGCCTCCCCTGTGTGCCCGCCCTTGTGGTTCCGCTGAGATGACAGCAGAGCGTCTCCTGCAGGACTGTTGTGTCTTCCGGAACCTCAGAGACGAAGCTTGACCGTCCGACGACACACCCGTTCAGGAGCAGATATTCGACTCTTTGGAGGTTCTTGGGCGGAGGGCAGCCTTCATTGGTGCCACTAGTGTTCCTGTCTGAGGCACATGGATGCTCCTGCTTTCGGGATGTCCTGAAATGCAGGATTTTTTTTATTGCCAGGAGCCGGCGTCGCCGGATCATGAGAATTTGAGAAGCAACACATTTCCTATTTATAAACGTTTTGTCTGTTTCTTTTCATGTGTAGAATAGAAAATACAAACATCATACAGATAAATGTTGACATGCCTTTACCAGGAACTTTATATTTTTTAGGATTGTTTAAGTCACGTTGTTAACTGGGCGGCCCCTGGACCCCTGCCTTGCAGGATTTTTTTAATTTCCCAGGAGCTCCCATGGAGGCATCGACGAAGAAGAAAAGGACTGATGCTCTCTTCGAAGCTTCTCTTGCGACGAGGACGTGGAATGTCTGGGAGATGAGCTAAGCTACAGCCAGTGCTGTAGACAGGCATGGTAGACCTCCGCGAATTGCGGAAAATCCGCGAAACAGTTTGAAACAAAATTATTAAAAAATGCATTGAAATGGCATGAAAAAAGTGAAAATTTCACTCACATAATTTTATTGAATTTTATTGAATTTTCTTCGGCCCCCTGGACCCCCGGCCATTTTCCTTGAAAACCACTTTGCCCCCACTACCATGCCTGGCTAGAGCGAATGATCGGGCGAGTTGATCGCAAGTGTGATGTGGGCTTAAGGGCCTGCTACACTACATACGATTCGCTGTCAATGCGATGCGATTGTGACGATGTGAGTCATGATTCATGAAATCCATGTATTGGGTCTGCTTGAGTATGTAGAGCGAAAGTAGTAGAATTCATTTTTAGACGTAAGTATTAACACGACGTGAATCACGTCCTACGTCACAATCGGATCGCATTGACAGCGAATCGTATGTAGTTGTAGCACGCCCTTTAGAGAAATCTATGGTCATCACTCATTGGCATGAAAAGTGAAAATGTTTTCCTCTCTCTCTCTCTCTCCCTCTCTCTGTCTCTCTCTCTCTGTCTCTCTCTCTCTCTCTCTCTCTCTCTCTCTCTCTCTCTCTCTCTCTCTCCCTCTCTCTTCTCTCTCTCTCTCTCTCTCTCTCTCTATCCTTATCTCTCTCTCTCTCTCTCTCTCTCTCTCTCTCTCTCTCTCTCTCTCTCTCTCCTTTCTCTCGCT
>CM065711.1:1518228-1528228 GCA_017654935.2 Phymorhynchus buccinoides | reverse complement strand
CTCTCTCTCTCTCTCTCTCTCTCTCTCTCTCTCTCTCTCTCTCTCTCTCTCTCTCTCTCTCTCTCTCTCTCTCTCTCTCTCTCTCTCTCTCTCTCTCTCTCTCTCTCTCTCTACCTCTCTCTCTGACATTTCCATGTGTGTGTGTAATACTAAGATGGTCATTTGTGGTGACAATTAATGTTACATTTTGATACATAGATGTCTGGGTTTCTGACTGATCTGATGTATGGTGTACTGACCCATTCATTCTGTCTTTTTTCATGTGTGTATAATGCCACACACACACACTTGCGTGTACGTGTGTGTGATATTAGACAAGTAGACACACACACACACTTGTCTAATATCACACACACGTACACGCATTCACACACGTACACACGCATTCACACATATACACACACATTGATACATACTTGTCTAATATCACTTTTCAGTGAAAATACGTAAAATTAAAGAACAACTCACACACACACACACACACACACACACACACACACACACACACACACACACACACACACACACACACACACACACACACACACACACACACACACACACACTCACACACACTCACACACACCCCAGAATCAAAGCTCTTTACCGTAAGCTTTATCGTATGCACGCTAAGACATAAGTTGTGCCCGTGTGATCGAGTAGATTAAGTCTGTGTGTGTGTGTTTGTGCGCTTGTGTACACGCTCGCATGTGTGTGTTTGTTTGTGTGTGTCACGTGTTTGTGTGTGTCACGTGTTTGTCTGTGTTTGTGTGTGTCTCTTTGTGAGATTTGCATGCCGCAATACAGTCTGTTTCAATGCTAGTGAACGCACTTTTATGTGCACATTCGCGCGTATTCTTACAAGTAAATCGTTTCAGCGCATGCACACACACAAGCACACACACACACACACAGAGAGAGAGAGAGAGAGAGAGAGAGAGAGAGAGAGAGAGAGAGAGACTCACACACACACACACACATGCACACACACATACACACACCACACATACACACACACACATACACACACACACACACATATATATACACACACACACACACACACACACACACACACACACACACACACACACACACACACACACACACACACACACCTCCTCGCCCTCCCTCTTTTTCACATTCACACACACACACACACACACACACACACACACACACACACACACACACACACACACACACACACACACACACACACACAACATACCTTCTCGCCCGCCCTCTTTTTCACATTAGTGATTCACAATATGCACAAATGAATTCGATCATATAAATACGTTGTAATACAAACATTCAGAAAACAATCAGAACCAAGATACATCTAAGCAAAAGAAACTAACGCCTCTGACCCCCACCCCCACCCCACCCCCACCCCCCGTTTGTTGTGTAAGTCCTTTGGGATAAACAGAACCTTCGATCAAATACAAAGAGAAAGAAACAGATGAAAAGAAGAAGAAAACGAATCAAACGGGATTTATGAAGTACAGACCTCCCTCCCCCCACCCCCTTCCCCTTTCCTCTTGCAGATGCGTACGTTACGTGCACGAGTGTACAAGTTGAGGGGAATGGGGGGGGGGGGGGGGGGGGTGGAGAGTTAGAGCAGCTAATCTGCTTTGTCAGGCAAAGGAAGACGGATGAGCCGAGGAAAGGGGGAAAGGGGGGAGGAAGGGGGTGTAGGGGAGGTCGGGGGATAAAGGAGGAAACAGGGGGGATTAAGCCGCCCAAGCGGATTAAGCTGGGGGGGATTAGGGACTAAAATTTAAATCGGCAGGGGCCGATTATAAGACAGCCCCCTAGCTGAGAGAGAAAGAGAGAGAGAGGGGGGGGGGGGGGGGGGGGGGAGGGAGAGAGGGAGAGAGAGAGAGGAGGGAGGGAGAGAGAGAGACGCGTGGGGGGAGGGGATGGATATTGAGGGAGGGAGAGGGTATTCAGAAATACAGACTAGCAATGAACAGTTAGACGAAGGCTACGTTGTTGGACTGCTAAAAGGTTAACGCTTTGTTAGCCGTCTTTGGACAGGAGCCAGGTGGGGTAATCATGATGAGTGCGTCTTAAGCAGTTAACACCAGTAGTAAGTAGCGTGTAAAGTAGTAAGCACACCCAATACTTCTTTCTTCTTCTTCTGCGTTCCCCTAATGGGTAAGGTACGTATGTGTCCGGTTTTCAGTTGTCACTGGTCTCCCCGCTGCGTACAGCCGACACATTCCGATTTCGGAGGAGCTCAAAGGAGAACATTTATTTGCAAGATTTTTTTTTTAAGCAGGAGAATGGGCCAATAAGTCAGAAAGATAGCAGATGACAGAAAGCAAAGGGAAAAGGCAGAGTCAAAGAGAGTGGCTATTTTTACGAAAGACCCCCGGTATCCCCACGGGGAAACAGTCAATACGATTGGCTGTTCGTGCTAATTTGCATATGTGTACGATTGGCTGGTTATGCTACGTGTTACGTGTTACGACCTGTATTAACTGCTTAAGACACACCCATGGTTGCACTACCAGGTGACCTCATGCTAAGGCAGATTTATTAATAATAATAATAAGTATATATTTCCCTAATCCAATTATTTCCAGTTTAAATAAATCTTGATTTAGTTCGTAGGGGTAAGTGCACAGCAATAGATCGTCAGCCTGACTGAGCAGCAACAGGATTGAAGCTGATAGTGTGCTCGCTATCTAGTGCACAGCAATAGATCGTCAGCCTGACTGAGCAGCAACAGGATTGAAGCTGATAGTGTGCTCGCTATCTAGTCTACATATTACATATAGGTGTTAATGTTAAAGTTTAGCGTGCTCGCTATCTAGTCTACATATTACATATGACAAGAGGTTTAGTTTACGTTGTAACGAGGTGTTAATGTTAAAGTTTAGCGTGCTCGCTATCTAGTCTACATATTACATATAGATCGTTTAGCCTGACTAGTCTACATATTACATATGAGGTTTAGTTTACGTTGTAACGAGGTGTTAATGTTAAAGTTTAGCGTGCTCGCTATCTAGTCTACATATTACATATGACAAGAGGTTTAGTTTACGTTGTAACGAGGTGTTAATGTTAAAGTTTAGCGTGCTCGCTATCTAGTCTACATATTACATATGACAAGAGGTTTAGTTTACGTTGTAACGAGGTGTTAATGTTAAAGTTTAGCGTGCTCGCTATCTAGTCTACATATTACATATGACAAGAGGTTTAGTTTACGTTGTAGCGAGGTGTTAATGTTAAAGTTTATAGTGTGCTCGCTATCTAATCTACATATTACATATGACGACTAAGAGGTTTAGTTTACGTTGTAACGAGGTGTTAATGTTAAAATTTAGTGGTGCGAGCGTTACAACTTTGGAAACGCGGCCTGCATGAATATGATCCCCTAGGGTGGGGGGTGGGTGTATAGATGGGGGTGGATGGGGGGATGATTGAGATGAGGATGAGTACAAAGAGGGATGGAGGGGAGAGAGGGGGGGGTGGGGGGTTAAGGGAGATAAGACAGTTTTTAACCCCCCCCCCCCCCCCCCCCCGCTCCCTTCCATCTTCTAATCCTAGCTGAAGGGTAGGGCTAATTAGTGTCTAAAGATTAGAGAAGGGGGGGGGGAGTGGGGGGTGGGTGTATGTGGGGGGGGGGGGGGGTACGCGCGTGCATGCGCTGTGTATAGGTGTGTGTGTGTGCTGCGCACGTGCATGCGCTCTGTGTGTGTATGTAGTGTGTGTGGGTGTGTGTGCATGCGCCGTGGGTGTGGCTGTGTAAGGAAGGTGAGTGAGAGAAGGGGGGGGGGGGGGGGGGGGGGAGTGGGGGGGGCAGTGTGAGGGGTGTTGTGGTGTGTGGGTGTGGGTGTGTGCATGCGCCGTGGGTGTGGCTGTGTAATGGAAGGTGAGTGAGAGAAGGGGGGGGGGGAAGAGATTGGATAGCAGTGTGTATAGTGTGGTGTGTGGGTGCGGGTGTGTGCATGCGCCGTGGGTGTGGCTGTGTAATGGAAGGTGAGTGAGAGAAGGGGGGGGGAGAGATGGATAGTGGGGTAGTTGTGGTGTGTGGGTGTGGGTGTGTGCATGCGCCGTGGGTGTGGCTGTGTAATGGAAGTGCATGTGAATGGAAGGTGAGAGAGGGGGGGGGGGGGGGAGAGATTGGATAGCAGTGGGATGAGGGGTAGTTGTGGTGTGTGGGTGTGGGTGTGTGCATGCGCCGTGGGTGTGGCTGTGTAATGGAAGGTGAGTGAGAGAAGGGGGGGGGGGAGAGATTGGATAGCAGTGGGATGAGGGTAGTTGTGGTGTGTGGGTGTGTGTGTGTGTGTGGTGGTGTGGGTGGGTGTGTGTAGGAAGGATAACAAACTTATTAGAGGCTGCACGAATTGATAAAGGATTTTGTTTTAATTTTTGCGCATTTGTATTGATTATGTTTGTTGCATTACTTCCTCTATTGAGGTGTAGAAGTTGTTGGTGTGTGTGTGTGTGTGTGTGTGTGTGTGTGTGTGTGTGTGCGTGTGCGTGCGTGTGTGTGTGTGTGTGTGTGTGTGTGTGTGTGCGTGTGTGTGTGTGCGTGTGCGTGTGTGTGTGTGTGTGTGTGTGTGTGTGAAAGAATGAAAGAGAGAGAGGGGGAGAGGGAGAGTGCATTTGTAGCCTGTGTATTTAGTAATATTTTATTTTAAATGTGTATGTGAGAGAGAGTGTGTATGTGTGTGTGCGTGCGTGTGTGTATGTGTGTGTGACCGTGTTTGCATTCGTGAGCGTGGGCGTGTTTTAAAGCCAATAAAACTGTTTGGGCGTCAGCTGTGTACAATGATTTCTGGCCCTGTGTTATAATGCTATATAATGTTAGTACGCATAACACGGTGTTAACAGTGAGGGAGTATTAAGAGTTAAGCTGGTACCATAATCATGCGCGTCTTGTCCTTAACACGGGTATTAGTATGTAAATTAGACTAAACTCCTAAAACGATTGGCTGTTTTTGCCTCATTTACATACTACTCCCCGTGTTGACTCTAAGACGCTCTCATGAATACACGCCCAGTTTTTCAACATAACCGGGGATTAACCGACAGGGAAGAATAAGAGGGTGGGGGTGGGGAAGCACAGTGGTTTTATTATTCTGTTAAACCCAAACGGATGGTAATTTTATTCAAATGTCTGACAGATTTACACGTACCTAAATCTTTTTCATCATGTGAATTCATACCGTGTATTTTTTTTTCTTGGTTATATTTATTAATAATGATGTATATACATTATTTTTTCCTATTCAGTATGCCTTTCTATCCACCGTTAACCCTTTCACCGCCAAAGTCGCATTTTTGCAGCACAGTGATTTAACACCTATGTCACTAAAAGGCATCAAATTGGAGTCTAGTATCCAAAGACCTTATTTTCTTAGTTTTGGGAAGTAAGGATAGACCTTATTTTATATACGTCACAGAAGAATCCCCAATACTGCAGATGGATTCTGTTCTCTACCCAGGTAAACTTAATGGACATTTTTGGCTGAAATATGGCTGGCGGTGAAAGGGTTAATAGTAGGCCTATTGGCCACTGCAAAGAACACCGTTTGCGAGAGTGAATGCCCTTGGTGGGTGGGGGGAAGATGGTTGAGTACTGACCAAACAAGGAATTAGCTCTCACCAATAACCCTATTTGAGGCCACTAAATCGCTGTCTTTCGCAAGAGTGAATGCCCTTTTCGGTACTGACCAGCAAGGGCTTCTCTCTCACTGTCAAGGGCGTTGATGACCCTAGTTGCAGTGGCCTACACTCAGCCCTGGTGCAGTCTGTTACAACTAGAAGGGATTGTCTTGGTGCTGCTTCTCCAATGATGATGCCATTTTGTTCATGCCCTACAAACTCAAATTGTTCCATTGTGTGTTGTTTGTTTGCTTTCCCGCCTATTTTCCATATTATGTTTCCATATTCGTGTCCAATCATTATTGTTGTTCCTTTTCCACGCTTAGTGTCATTTGTGTTGCGGACAATTATGTGTAACTTGAATATTTAGTGAGTACCATGCATTTAAGCATTTGTTTCTTGTTGTAGTCTTATTCAAATGTTGTTGCTGCTTCATTGTGTGATTTGGAATGCATTTGTTTAAACCACACAGATGGTGGGAGGTGTGGGTGTGGGGGTGTGAGAGAGAGGTGTGTGTGTGTATGCGCGCGTGTGCATGTATGTGTATATGCTTGTTTATATGTGCGTACGTATATGCGCGTGTGTGTGTGGTGTAGTGTTTGTGTGTGTGACACATTAATACCAAAGTGTGTGCGTGTGTGTGACACATTAATACAGAAGTGTGTGTGACACATTTGACACAGTTTTTAATGTTTCAGGCCTGCTGTTTATAAACATAGGAGACGCAGTGCACACGTGGTGAAATAATAAACGAGAGAAAAAACAAGATGCGTATAAATGAATCTGTATGCGCGCGCGTGTGTGTGTGTGTGTGTGTGTGTGTGTGTGTCTGTGTATGAGAGAGAGACAGAGAGAAACAAAGAGAGGAGAGAGAGGGACAAAACCCTGTATGACCTAATACAAGGAAGGTACAGACTACAGAATGTCATAGTATTATTACTTATACTACCAAAAGTACTGAAATCAACCACAGAGAGATAGAGAGAAGCACAGATTAAAAATTAAAAATAAAGATAAAAAAGAAAAGCAAAGATAGAGGACTCTATCCTCCTCTTTAATCCGATTCGCTGAGCCCCAGCTCTCGCTCATGGTCACGTGACGCGGGATCTGGCGTTGGTTGCCTTCACATTAGGGGCGAGGCTTTAGCTTGCTTGGACTTAGCGCTGTACTAAGTCGCCCTCGGGATGATTCGTGCTTAGTATAGCGCGATACAGAGTTACAGCGAATTGGACGGTTCACTCCAGTTCGTGAGGCCGCTTAGCTGATTTTCTAGGGATAATAATGGTGGGGGTGGTAGGGGGAGGGGGGGGGGATTCTAGTCTTTATCCTGGGGACCGTTTCACAAGGGCTAACATTACGTTGCGCTCGCTCAAATCGGCAAAAACGGTCTAAGAAACACCCTTCGTTTGCCGATAGTTTCCGTGGCGTTTTGTTCTTGCCAAACACACGCGCAAAAACACATGCACGCACGCACGCACACACGCGAGCGCACACGCACACGCACACACATACTCACACACACACAACAACAACAACATACAGTATTTATACGGTGCTGAATCTTGATATAAATCAAATCGAAGCGCGCGCACACGCACGCACACACGCACACGCACACGCACGCACGCACACGCACACACACACACACACACACACACACACACAAAACACTGAAGCCAGTTTTGTCATCAGATTTGACTAACGCCTCACACAGATGTACGTACACACCAGCACGCACACAATAACGTCCAATCTCCCCCCTACCCTTAATCCCCGGGACTCTCATTCCGTGCGCTAACGGATCTGTGACGTAAATAGAGGAAGGGGTGGTGGTGGAGGGGGTGGTTAGGGATCAGAGAGACAAAGAGGATAGAGAGGTGAAACGTAAAGCTGAAACTTAACTTTCCCCGGTCACGAACTATTCTTCTGGAGTCACTTGAAATCCACCTTCATCTGCGTGATGAGATTAACGTCAGTTTTGGGGGGAGAGAGAGGAGGGGGGAGGAGGGAGAGAGACAAAGAGAGAGTGAGACAGAGAGAGAGAGTGAGAGAGAAGGAGAGAGAAACAGAGATAATGAGAGAGAGAGGGGGGGGGAGATAGACATAGTGAGAGAGAGAGAGAGAGGTAGAAATAGAGAGAGGGTGAGATAGACAGAGGAATGTGAGAGAGAGAGAGAGAGAGAGAGAGAGAGAGAGAGAGAGAGAGAGAGAGAGAGAGAGAGAGAGACACACCACACACAGAGAGAGAGAGGAGAGAGAGAGAGAGAGAGGAGAGAGAGAGAGAGAGAGAGAGAGAGAATGAGAGAGAGAGAGAGAGAGAGAGAGAGAGAGAGAGAGAGAGAGAGTTGCTAAGCGTCCTTTGTCACGAAACAGTAGTCTCTTCACATCTGCATAAACTGAGCAGATCAGCCTCACCTGTAAACTAGAGGTGATAATGAAGTGGGGGGAAATGGGGGGGGGGGGACTGTTGAAAGACTTAAGAGAGGGGAGGGGGAGGAGTGAAGATGGGGGGGGGGGGGGCTGAGGTAGTTGACCCTTTTGTCCTAGGTGTGTTCTGAGACACAAACAATGTTTGGAATCGTCAAATTACTTGTGGTTTTTTTTTAAAGAACGTTAGGAAGGTTTATTACACACACAAAATGAAATATGAGCGTGGAATGTTGATAAAACTGGCATCGTTTCATTGACAGTAATATGATCACTAGCCTTGAGATGGGTTTTTACATCTCTTGAGATGGGTTTTTCACATCTCTCTCTCTCTCTCTCTCTCCTCTCTCTCTCTCTCTCTCTCTCTCTCTCTCTCTCTCTCTCTCTCTCTCTCTCTCTCTCTCTCTCTCTCTCTCTCTCTCTCTCTCTCTCTCTCTCTCTCTCTCTCTCTCTCTGTCCCTACTTTAGCCAGGTGCCAATGTCAAGGCACCAACTGTATCAAGGGGCCATCTGCCCACTGTCACACTATGCACAACGTCTGTCAAGTCAAAACCCACGACGTCTGCCACTTACACGGGTAGCACCCCCCCCCCCCCCTCCCGATACCCTGCAGAGGTCCTCTCCCTCTAACTATACCCCCCCCCCCCCCCTCTCTCTCTCTCTCTCTCTCTCTCTCTCTCTCTGTCTCGTTATCTGCCTTTCCGACTTTGGCAGCGACAGGTGTGTTTTCGTGGAGGAGGAGGAGGAGGAGGAGGGGTGGGGGGGTGTGTAAATATTGAGGGGAGGGGGAGGATACAGGGTGCAGATTATCCTATAATTTATCTCAACTCTGAGCTTAAACGTGTGGGGGAGAGGGAGGGGGAAGTCGAGGTGAAAGACAAGCCATGAAGTGTGACACGGACCCGTTGTCCCCACCCCCCCCCCCCCCCCCCCCCCCCCCCCCCCCCCCCCCGCCCCCCCCCCCCCCCCCCCCCCCCCCCCCCCCCCCCCCCCCCCCCCCCCCCACCCCCCCCCCCCCCCCCCCCCCACCCCCCCCCCCCCCCCCCCCCCCCCCCCCCCCCCCCCCCTTGCCCCCCTTCCCCCCCCTGTCGGAAAGATCTCCACTGTCGAGGATGAACTTGGGGTCAGTGTGGTTGTGGCAGCTACTTTCACTTTGCTAGGCGAATGGGGGCCATAAATAACGTTGGTGAAGGGGAGTTAATTACGAGAAGTTCCTTCCCCTGATTCACTCCACTGTGGAGAGTATCGCCCCCTTTGGGCAGAACTTCATTTTCTAGATGCATGTACACTGTATACCGATTTGCGGCTTGCTCTTATTAATGGTATTAACAGACAGATGCATTCTTCATTGTTAACAGATTTTCAGTCTCCAAGACTCATACTGAAATCAAATTCCTTTCAACCTGAAATAGCAAGATTTTGAGTTTGAGTAACAGGTGAGGAGAGGGTTACAGTGGCAGGAGGAGGAGGGGGAGGGGGGTAGCAAGTGTTTGAAGACGAAACACTGACGGTGACAGAGAGGGAAAGAGAGACAAAGAAAGAAAAGAGGCAAAAGGGTGGGGGGAGGGGAGGAGCAAGGAGAAGGTAACCCTGGATGACATCCTGGTACAGTCATGAGAGCGTCTTAAACAGGTAACACCGGTAGTAAGGTGTTAATCGTAATGAACTGCCAATCGTTGTTTCCAGCTTAGTCTACTAGACATGCTACGACCCGTGCTGTTAAAAGCCGCCTCACACTGTCCAACCTGTGTGGTGGGAAGAACGCTCTCTCTCTCTCTCTCTCTCTCTCTCTCTCTCTCTCTCTCTCTCTCTCTCTCTCTCTCTCTCTCTCTCTCTCTCTCTCTCTCTCTCTCTCTCTCTCTCTCTCTCTCTCTCTCTCTCTCTCTCTCTCTCTCTCTCTCTCTCTCTCTCTCTCTCTCTCTCTCTTTATTTTTTTCATTCTCATGTT
>CM065711.1:1510728-1513228 GCA_017654935.2 Phymorhynchus buccinoides | reverse complement strand
ACGCACGCATGCGCGCACGCATACACACACCTCCCCTCCCCGTCGCTCCATCTATTGCACAATCAGAACACACCTTTTTCTGACTTTGTTTTGCTCTGTCTGATTATCCACTTTTTGTTTGTGGCTCAAGCCACAAACCTATAACTCACTTTGTCGGTCGGTCTGTCGGTCCAAAATTGTCGCACATTTTGACAAAATTGTCGCACTTCAAATCGAGGCTACACTTCTGGCCGCTCTTTAAAATGATGTATTTTAAAAGCGTACAAAATAATAAACATGTAATACAGACAACAGACACGACGAGTATGCGGTGCTTCTTTTGATGAGTATAAGTAGGATACATAGTTTTAAATGTTTTCCAAAAGATATAAAAAGTTACGAGATAACATTCTGGTTTACAGATTAAAATTATTGAAAAGCCAGGTGAGGTAACTCATGATTGGAGTGGTAAAAATAGACCGCGTGACTACAAACTATTGCGATTTCGCGCTTGTTTTTGGTCTGTCTCTCTGATTGGTTTTATCTCTTCGTGTCTCTGAAAATCTGTATCCCTCTCTCTGTCTGTATGTCTCTCTCTGTCTATCTCTCTCTCTCTGTCTCTCTGTCTGTCTATCTCTCTGTCTGTCTCTCTTTCTCTCTCTGTCTCTCTCTCTGTGTCTGTCTCTCTCTCTCTCTTTCTCTCTTTCTGTGTCTTCCTTCTCTCTCTCTCTCTCTCTCTCTCTCTCTCTCTCTCTCTCTCTCTCTCTCTCTCTCGCTCTCTCTCTCTCTAATTATATGGGAGTCTCTCAGCCTCCCTCTCTCTCCTCTCTCTCTTTCTCTCTCTCTTCTCCCCCCCCCCCCCCTCTCTCTCTCCCCCCTCTCTCTCTCTCTCTCTCCCCCCCCCCTCTCTCTCTCTCTCTCTCTCTCTCTCTCCCCCCCCTCTCTCTCTCTCTCTCTCTCTCTCCCCCCCCCTCTCTCTCTCTCTCTCTCCCCCCCTCTCTCTCTCTCTCTCTCTCTCTCTAATTATATGTCTGTCTCTCAGCCTCTCTCTCTCTCTCTCTCTCTCTCTCTCTCTCTCTCTCTCTCTCTCTCTAATTATATGTCTGTCTCTCAGCCTCTCTCTCTCTCTCTCTCTCTCTCTCTCTCTCTCTCTCTCTCTCTCTCTCTCTCTCTCTCTCTCTCTCTCTCTCTCTCCCCCCCCCCCCCCCAATAAATCCCAATAGAAAGCCTACGTGTTTTGGTGAAATAGGCTTTTGCTAGACTCCAGCCAGCTCAGCTCGGTTTGTGATTCCAGGCTTGCTCCGAGTTGTCAAGTCTGATGCAAAGTCCCATGGTGGTTTGGATGCCCTGCAGTATTCTACACAATAAACCCCATCAGTCTTCTAACCTGACTAGCTGCTGCTGATCTTATCAAGCATGTTTTCCATGCATCCTTTTTTGTTGCATTCTCTTTAGTCCCACCTCTTTGTCTTACCGTGTTTATGTCAGTCCCTCTGACTCAACCCTTGTTTGGGGTTGTCAGGGTTTAGACAAAGTCCCTTGACGACGTGATTATGCAGTGATAATATATAACTGGCATCTTTCTTCTGGTCTGTTGTTGTTACTGCTGATGATGATCATGATGTTAAGCTTATCGAGTCTTTTGGGTTTTTATAGACTACTTTTTCTTTGTCTCTTTCTTCATCCGAGTCTTTGTCTTTGTCTTTGTCTCACACTTGACACATAGGCGCAGGGTTAGTGCACAAAATACTCACCCAGAGAGAGAGAGAGAGAGAGACGGACAGACAGACAGAAAAAGGAGGACAGAGAGAGAGATAGGAAACGAGACAGACATCCAGACACAGACAGACAGACTGAAGAACAGACAGAAGGAATCACACGTGTGCAGACACATAGACTCATACATTTATGCGCACGTGCACACAGGTCTCTCTCTCTCTCTCTCTCTCTCTCTCTCTCTCTCTCTCTCTCTCTCTCTCTCTCTCTCTCTCTCTCTCTCTCTCTCTCTCTCGCTCGCTCTATCTCTCTCGCTCTCTCTCTCTCTCTATCTCTCTCTCTATCTCTCTCTCTCGCTCTATCTCTCTCGCTCTCTCTCTCTTTGATTCGTGCGTGAGAGAAGGAAGACACAGAGAGAGAGAGAGATGGGGGGGGGGGGGGTACAGACTTTCAGAGACACGAGGAGATTTTTAAAAAACCACTCACACAGTACTAAGCTGTTGTTAACCTCATCTGTTTTGGTTTCAACACTTCAGCCTGGTCCACCCAAACCCCAACACAGCCCCCTCAGCCTCTCCTCATCCTATTAGCCCCCCCCCCTCCCCCCTCCCCCTCCCCCCAGGGCTCCTAGACTACTGCACCACTCACCCACAACTTCCATCATCATTTGGTGAAGGACCCCTCGCCTAATACCTGACAAATACCTTCTCTTTTCTAATAAGTCCCCGGCCATGTTAACACGGTTTCCTAGCGCAGCTACTACCGCCAACTGGTTGTGGGTTGGGGTGGGTTTTTTTGGGGGGTG
>CM065711.1:1495728-1505728 GCA_017654935.2 Phymorhynchus buccinoides | reverse complement strand
GCAGTCATTGTCGGAAACGACTGGCGGGCGTTGTAATGCACAGGGCCTCTAATCATGAGTGTGTCTTAAAGACCCCCCACGTCACGTGTCAAAATCACGGTTTTCACGTGTTTTCCCTCTTATGGCTGGTACGAAATCTTAAGACATCTTCCTAGCATAAGAGGGAATGTGACACGTGACGTGGGGAATCTTTAAGAACAGTCAACACGGATTGTAGTATGTAAATTGGGCTAAACTCTCCAAACGATTGGCTGCTTAGCCTAATTTACATACTACTACCCGTGTTGACTATCTACAGACCTGTTGACCCATAAGGTTTCACCATATTTTGTACACATACTTGACAAAAATATATGATAAATATGGTACATGGGACAAAATTATGGTGAAGAAAATATATCATTTATAAACTGTATATTGCCTGATTCAAGAAAACGGGTGCGCTCTGTGTGTGTGTGTGTGTGTGTGTGTTGTAAATTTAAATGGATGATACTTTGGACACAGTAGTTTAACAAGTTATAAAAAATATATGCATATTAATGCTCCGCTGTGGAAACTTTTCTGTTGGAGTACTCCTATTTTGTGGAAAAATACACTTATTTTGGATTTCGAATACCAGAAGCCCAATTTCAGGGTAAACAGGTCTGTGTCTAAGACGCACCTCATGATTAGGGGCCCCGGTCCGTGTAAGCGGTTGGGGCAAAGAAGGGTATTTGGCTCAGCTATGTCGGGATTTAGGATTGATGTCAGCTCACCGGTAAAGCCGACTTGTGTGGGGTGCTTGGCTGATCACATAGACAGCAGGATCTATCGTAAAAAAAACATCATATATATATATATTCAAAATTCGGGACTTTCCTGGTGTTGCACTGCCTCCGGGTATTGCCTCCAGGATCGTTCCCACCATCTTTATATCTACTAGTGTCCCATGTGTGTGTTCCAGACCGGAGGACGTTAAACAGGTTTCCATCGTCCAGGACCAGTATTCACGTTGCGATAGTATGAGACTTAGCGTCATGGTATCTTAGAGGTCCTGGGCCAGTATTCACGTTGCGATAGTATGAGACTTAGCGTCATAGTATCTTAGAGGTCCAGGGCCAGTATTCACGTTGCGATAGTATGAGACTTAGCGTCATGGTATCTTAGAGGTCCAGGGCCAGTATTCACGTTGCGATAGTATGAGACTTAGCGTCATGGTATCTTAGAGGTCCAGGGCCAGTATTCACGTTGCGATAGTATGAGACTTAGCGTCATGGTATCTTAGAGGTCCAGGGCCAGTATTCACGTTGCGATAGTATGAGACTTAGCGTCATGGTATCTTAGAGGTCCTGGGCCAGTATTCACGTTGCGATAGTATGAGACTTAGCGTCATGGTATCTTAGAGGTCCTGGGCCAGTATTCACGTTGCGATAGTATGAGACTTAGCGTCATGGTATCTTAGAGGTCCTGGGCCAGTATTCACGTTGCGATAGTATGAGACTTAGCGTCATCGTATCTTAGAGGTCCAGGGCCAGTATTCACGTTGCGATAGTATGAGACTTAGCGTCATGGTATCTTAGAGGTCCTGGGCCAGTATTCACGTTGCGATAGTATGAGACTTAGCGTCATGGTATCTTAGAGGTCCTGGGCCAGTATTCACGTTGCGATAGTATGAGACTTAGCGTCATGGTATCTTAGAGGTCCAGGGCCAGTATTCACGTTGCGATAGTATGAGACTTAGCGTCATGGTATCTTAGAGGTCCTGGGCCAGTATTCACGTTGCGATAGTATGAGACTTAGCGTCATGGTATCTTAGAGGTCCTGGGCCAGTATTCACGTTGCGATAGTATGAGACTTAGCGTCATGGTATCTTAGAGGTCCTGTCCGCAGCAAATGATTACGTGAGTAGAATGTTTTACTAGTCTTCATCCCCCCCAAGTCGGATTGTGGCTGCCACGTGGCGGGGTAACCAAAAACGGTCACTCACGTAATGTTCTCATCCGTAGCTGATGCGCTTGTACCATAGTGTTCAAGCGCTTCCGCTGTTGGGATGATCCCTGGAGTCTTTTAGCCAGGGTACGACAACAAACAAACGAGAACAACTAGTCTTCGTGTGCTACATTTATTCTGTCACTAACTTTACCCTGTGCGTTTTGCTTTATTTGTCTGTCGTGGGATGTGTTTACCACATGTGTCAGTATTTGAGGAATTCCTTTGATGGTTGGGCGACAAATAAAAGAGTTTGAGTTTCTAGGTGTTGAAGACAAAGTTAAGCCACAGCAAAGAGTGCTCTCTCTGTCGCTCGCTCTCTCTCTCTCTCTCTCTCTCTCTCTCTCTCTCTCTCTCTCTCTCTCTCTCTCTCTCTCTCTCTCTCGCTCTCTCTCTCTCTCGCTCTCTCTCTCTCTCTCTCTCTCTCTCTCTCTCTCTCTCTCTCTCTCTCTCTCTCTCTCTCTTTCTCTCTCTCTTTCTCTCTTTCTCTCTCTCCTCCCTCTTTCTCTCTCTCTCTCTCTCTCTCTCTCTCTCTCTCTCTCTCTCTCTCTCTCTCTCTCTCTCTCTCTCTCTCTCTCTCTCTCTCTCTCTCTCTCTCTTTCTCTCTCTCTCTCTCTTAAAGTTCGGACAAAATAAATACCCTCAGGCCAAACTTTAACACGACTAGAGGCCTAAGCCACCAGAAAATGTTTGCAGATGATGATGGTGGTGATGATGATGGTGGTGATGATGATGATGGTGGTGATGATGATGATGATGGTGGTGGTGATGGTGATGATGATACAGGTGATGATATTGATGGTGATAGTGATGAGTTGGGTAGGAGTGGGGGTGTGGGGGGGGTGAAGAAAGGTGGTGGTAATGATGGTTGCTAATCGTCCTATTAAGCGAGGATTGAGAGGTGATTTCGGAGTCATTGGGTTTTTATAAGTCCCCATCCGATCACTGAGTCTCTCTGTCTCTGTCTCTGAATATCTCTCTCTCTCTCTCTCTCTCTCTCTCTCTCTCTCTCTCTCTCTCTCTCTCTCTCTCTCTCTCTCTCTCTCTCTCTCTCTCTCTCTCTCCCCCTCTGTTTACAAGGAACTATTATCACTAAAACAGACTCGTTCTCATGGTCTTGATGGCCTTGACAGTAAAATATTGATGTTGTCTGCACCTGTCATAACTGAACATATTACCTATATATACAATCTTTGCATAGATAAAAATTGCTTTCCTCAAGCCTTTAAAAAAGCCAAAGTTCTTCCTATCTTCAAATCTGGAGATTCCTCTGATCCCTCAAATTACCGGCCCATATCAATTCTACCAATACTGTCAAAACCCCTGGAAAGGCATCTCAAACTTCACATGCAATCTCATTTTATTAAATATGACTTATTTTACAGCAATCAAAATGGATTCAGGGAAAAACATTCTTGCCACACAATGCTCACTAACATTATAGAAGAATGGCACCTTAATATTAACAATGACGTATTCACTGGTTCACTTTTTGTAGATTTTGCAAAAGCCTTTGACACTATAGATCACACCCTTCTTTTAACAAAACTTTCTTTGTATGGCTTACATTCCAACTCTGTCAACCTGATAGCAAACTTCCTTAGCAATAGAACTCAGACAGTGACCCAAGATTTTGTAATGTCATCGCTTATGCCCATCAAATATGGAGTACCCCAAGGATCGGTATTAGGGCCTATATTATTCTCAATTTATATAAATGATTTAACCCTCCACCTAAAATCCCAATGCGAACTCTTTGCTGACGATACAACCCTTCACGCAAAAGATGGAAATCCAAACAACGTATGCATCTTCCTCCAAAAGGACATAGATAACCTTACAACATGGACAGAAAAGAATAACATGGCAATTCATCCTAGTAAATCTAAATTCATGTTAATAACTACTCGACAAAAAAGACAAAACTTAAAAGATAATCTGCCTAAACTCAAAATTTATGACAGTCTTCTTGAAGAAGTAGATTCATGTAAATTACTGGGTGTAACTATTGATAACAATTTATCATGGTCTAAGCACATCTCTGTCATTTGTAAAAAAAATAGCTAAGAAAGTATTCCAACTTAATAGAATAAAGCATTTCCTAGATGATCATACACGAAAACTCTTTTTTAATGCATATATTCAGCCCGAAATAGATTATGCTTCTACGTGTTGGGATCTTGCTAGCGAAAACTGCTTAAAGCCGCTAAAAAGACTCTACAAGCGCGCTCTTAAAATTGTTCTTCTTAAGTCTTCTTCCCTACAAAATAATGATTATAAGGAACTAGGCATTCTTCCAATAGATTCTAAGTTGAACCTTAATAAAGCTGTTTTCATGTACAAAATTATGCATAAACTGACACCAACCTACTTATGCAAACGATTTCCTATTACTAACATTCGAAACAAAAGTAAAGTATATATTCCTCGCCCCAGAACAAACCTGTTTATGACCTCCCTTGCCTACTCTGGTAGCAAACTGTGGAATGATATGGAAAATATCAATACAAATATAGCAAGTGTCTCATCTTTTAAGAGAACATACCATAAACACCTCTTAAACAAGCTCTAAATGATCATATTTATTTCACTTCCATATCTATTGGTGTTGCAAAACAACGACTTACTAAAATATTCGTGCTCATAACAATTACAACAAGTAATTAGTACATGTATGCATTAATTATGAGCATACTTGCTACAATGTTTTTGCTTCCTGTACGCCGCGGATTAAGTAACTCTGTGATGTATTTTCTTTTCTGTACTTAGAGTGTGTGTGTGTGTGTGTGTGTGTGTGTGTGTTGTGTGTGTGTGTGTGTGTTTGTGTGTTGTGTGTGTGTGTGTGTGTGTGTGTGTGTGTGTGTGTGTGTGTGTGTGTGTGTGTGTGTGTATGTGTATGTGTGTGTATGTATGTGTGTGTGGTCTATGATCTTTGAATTTTGTTAAATGATGTTTGTATTTTTGCTTGATCTTGAAAATTTAATGTGTTTTTCCCCATTTTTGCTTATTTGCATTGTTTCTTGTTTTCTTGTTATTTGATAGTCATGGTTTGTTTTTTTCCTCCTTGAGGGCATGGTGTAAAGAAGCGAAAGCTTATCTGTTTACCCTCATTAAAAAACATTCGTATTCGTATTCGTATTCTCTCTCTCACCCCCCTCAATCTCAATAGGTTTTTTAAAGCTCTCATTTCTCTCTCTCTCTCTCTCTCTCTCTCTCTCTCTCTCTCTCTCTCTCTCTCTCTCTCTCTCTCTCTCTCTCTCTCTCTCTCTCTCTCCTCTCTCTCTCTTCTCAGTAAAGTCTAAGGTGATCAGATTTGTCGGGTCTGGTGGTTTTATTTCGGACTGACAGCCAGAGAGAGGTCTTTTAGTCCGGCTCATAATGTCCTGCTTACGATTTTTAAGACGATCAACCGTTTAGGTTCATCACCTCCCTCCCCCACCCTCTCTTTGACATCTCCGTCCATCCCCACCACCCCCCTGTCCCCGCCTGCCCTACTGTGACACCCCCCCCCCCCCCCTCCACCATGACACAGATCTGAGGTGGCAGAGAGAGAGAGAGAGAAAGAGAGTGAGAGAGAGAGAAGAGAGAGTGAGAGAAAGAGAGAGAAAGAGAGTGAGACAAAGAGAGAGTGAGAGAGAAAGAGAGAGAGAGTGAGAGAGAGAGAGAGAGAGAAGGACGCAGAGAAAGAGGGACAGACAGATACAGAAGCTGAGAGAGACAGAGAACGAACGAACGAACGAATTAAACTTTTTTATTGAGGGAAAAAAGAGTAAGCACACAATGGGCTTTTTTACATCTTGCCCTCAAACAAACCTGCAAGAAAATATATATATTCAACACACAAATAATGAAGCATGCAAAGAATAATCATCGAAACAATTATCCATGAAGAAGAAAAAATAGATGCGACAACAAAACCGTCAGTCTCTCCCTCCCCCTCCCTCCCCCTCCCTCTCTTACACACACAACTGGAGAGAGAGGGTGGGGGGTGGGAGAGGGAGTCTCAGAAACAAAGATAGTAAGAACTGCACGTGAATATCACATTATTTTGTTCGAGTGCAAGGGTTTAAATCTTCTTCATTATTTTAAGAACTAGAGCGTTAAGACGCAATATCACCATCGGCGCGAGAACATTTTCTCCTCCAGTGACTTTGACCTTTAACCAACGACCTTCATTTTCGATATTGGTCTAAATTCAAATGCTATGGACTTAGAGATCGTTTGGGGGAAAAAAATTAAAAAATTTAAACATCAAAATCTGTTCTACACTAAAAACCCTTTCAAGTGAAATGCCAAAACCTACATTGTCTCTCAAATACAAAAACGTTTTTCCAATAAATCTGCGTTCTTTATGGTTCGTTTGACGAAAGATCTTCACTTGGCAAATGTTAAGAACAGCCCCCTCCTCTGCCTCTTCCATTCATTTCAGACGGTTTCAGGTTAGGGTTAGGGTCATGAATAAGGTTTGGGATAGGGTTATGGATAGGTTTAGGGTCAGATTAGTCATCAACCTTTATCTTTTTGTGTATTGGACACTAAACTGACCCTAACCCTATTCCTAACCCTAACCCTAACCTGAAACCGTCTAAGCCAAACAAAAATAAAAATTGATGGTCTGTTATGAGATTGAATCATAACTGACCCTAAGCCTATCCCAAACCCTAACCCTAACTGAAACCGTCTGAAATGAATGGCATGGGCAGGGGGGGGGGGGAGCTTTGATTAACATTTGCCCTTCACCTGTTTCTTCCCTGGACGGATACATTTCGTTCCTGTCCTTCAAACACTCTCACAACCACTCTCCCTGACAGAAAAGGGGGAAATGTCAAACGTTGTCTGTTGCGTGTTGCCAGCCTCATTCTTATGGGGGTGTTTTTTCCCCTACTCTTTTCGCCTTTCACTCACTCTTGGTTGTAAGATTTAAAGAAGGGTGAATTGTTTGGTAAGATGCAAGTTGCAATCTGAGATAATGGACTGTTGGAATGGTCAGAGAGAGAAGGGGGTGGGGAGTGAGAGAGATCGAGAGAGAGTGAGAGAGAGAGAGAGAGAGAAAGAAAAAAAAAGAGACAGAGAGTGAGAGAGACAAAGAGACAGAGAGAGAGTGTGAGAGAGAGAGAGAAAGGAAGAGAGAGAGAGAGATGCGGGAGCAGAAGGGAGCAGAAGAGGAAGAAAAAGAAATGCAAACCATTAATTCATAGAGTGACGATACCGGGGGGTCTTTTGTATAAATAGTTCCCCCACCTTCTGGAAGTTCTGTGCGTGTACCTTCCTCTAATCTGTCACTCTCTTTGACTCTGCCTTTTCCCTTTGCTTCCGGTCATCTACTATATTTCTGCCTTACCGGTCCATTCTCCTGCCTTTTTTTCTTTTTTTTCAAGAAACACTTTCGAAAAGATCTCCTCCAGCCGAAGTCGGACTTGCTGGGTCTAACTATTTCTTAGTTAGGCGCATAACGGCAGCATGACGCATCTACGCTCAGAATTGACTGGAAACTGTCTGAGCGATCTAAGAAGAAGAAGAAGAAGAAGAAGATGATGACCTCTTAGCAATAAACGACAATCATACAAACGACATTCTGAAATGTGGAATCGGCTTTAACTCTTGTCAAAACATTGAGAGAGAGAGAGAGAGAGAGAGAGAGAGAGAGAGAGAGAGAGAGAGAGAGAGAGAGAGAGAGAGGGAGAGAGAGAGAGAGAGGGGGGGGGGGTAGGGAGGGAGGAAGGAAGAGTAACAATATAGGAAAATCGAGATAGACTTAAGTTAAAGACCGAAACAATAAAAACGCAAGCAAAATAAGTGTGCGTTTTTCTTTGTGTTAAGAAACAAAGATTTGCTTCAAAGAAAGAACAACAACAAAATGTCAGAGAGAATTCAGAAGGCAAGTCGTCGAAGAAGAAGACAAGAGACACTTAAGAACGATGTAAATGACCGTAGAAAAACAATAGGGGAGACTGGGTTAATTCCGAACAAAAGCGGGATTATGATTTAACATCGCCTCCTAAAGGCCGACCTTCAGCCGCTGTGTCGTTTTACGACCAGCAGATAAACATTAGGCAAAGTGTCATCACCTACTTCAATCTAGGAAGGTGTTGATGTGTTGGTGTTGGTGTTTTTTATGAGAGAGAGGAGGGGGTAGAGAGTGGAGACGGGTGTTAAAGACTCACCACGTCACGTGTCAAAATCATCACGGTTTTCACGTGTTTTCCCTCTTATAGCTGGTAAGGAATCTTAACAGATCTTCCAAGCATAAGAGGGAATGTGACACGTGACGTGGGGGGTCTTTAAAGAGGGAGAGACAGAGACTATGTACGTATTTGCGTGTTTCAATATAGATTTGAAAGAGAAAGGGAAGATAGATAAATATATGTTGTATGTTTGTGTTTGTGTTTGTCCGGCTTTGTATGTGAGAGAGATATATGGAGACAGTCAGACAACCAGGTAGAGAGAGAGAGAAAGAGAGAGAGAGAGAGACACATTGTCCGTCTGTCTCTCCTTTCTCTTTGCTTCTCCACATTCACTGTTTTCCCCTCTCACCATCATTGTCTGTCTGTCTGTCTCACCTTTCTCTTTGCTTCTTCACATTCACTGTTTTCCCCTCTCGCCATCATTGTCTGTCCGTCTGTCTCACCTTTCTCTTTGCTTCTTCACATTCACTGTTTTCCCCTCTCGCCATCATTGTCTGTCCGTCTGTCTCACCTTTCTCTTTGCTTCTTCACATTCACTGTTTTCCCCTCTCACCATCATTGTCTGTCCGTCTGTCTCTCCTTTCTCTTTGCTTCTTCACATTCACTGTTTTCCCCTCTCACCATCATTGTCTGTCTGTCTGTCTCTCCTTTCTCTTTGCTTCTTCACATTCACTGTTTTCCCCTCTCACCATCATTGTCTGTCCGTCTGTCTCTCCTTTCTCTTTGCTTCTTCGCATTCACTGTTTTCCCCTCTCACCATCATTGTCTGTCCGTCTGTCTCTCCTTTCTCTTTGCTTCTTCACATTCACTGTTTTCCTCTCTCTCCATCATTGTCTGTCTGTCTGTCTGTCCTTTCTCTTTGCTTCTTCACATTCTTGTTTTCCCCTCTCACCATCATTGTCTGTCCGTCTGTCTCTCCTTTCTCTTTGCTTCTTCACATTCACTGTTTTCCTCTCTCTCCATCATTGTCTGTCTGTCTGTCTGTCCTTTCTCTTTGCTTCTTCACATTCACTGTTTTCCTCTCTCTCCATCATTGTCTGTCTGTCTGTCTGTCCTTTCTCTTTGCTTCTTCACATTCACTGTTTTCCCCTCTCGCCATCATTGTCTGTCCGTCTGTCTCTGTCCTTTCTCTTTGCTTCTTCACATTCACTGTTTTCCCCTCTCACCATCATTGTCTGTCCGTCTGTCTCTCCTTTCTCTTTGCTTCTTCACATTCACTGTTTTCCTCTCTCTCCATCATTGTCTGTCCGTCTGTCTCTCCTTTCTCTTTGCTTCTTCGCATTCACTGTTTTCCCCTCTCACCATCATTGTCTGTCTGTCTCTCCTTTCTCTCTCTCTCATTCTCTCTCTCTCTCTCTCTCTCTCTCTCTCATCTCTTCTCTTTCTCTCTCTCTCTCTCTCTCTCTCTCTCTCTCTCTCTCTCTCTCTCTCTCTCTCTCCCTCCCTCCATCTCTCTCTCTCTCTCTCTCTCCCTCAATCCCTCTCTCTCTCCCTCTCTCTCTCTCTCTCTCTCTCTCTCTCTCCTCTCTCTCTCTCTCTCTCTCTCTCTCTCTCTCTCTCTCTCTCTCTCTCTCTCTCTCTCTCTCTCAATGCATGATGCATGTAGTTGTTTTCTTAACATTGAATATTGTTGTTATATTGTTGTCTGCAGTGGACAAAAACAGAACATATGCATGATGATGATGATCCAAACTTGAACAATACCGTGCAGTAAGTACAGAGTGACGTTTGCTGCTGTGTCTTTTGTTTGTTTTGATCTCATTTAACTGGTGTGAGTAACAAACAGGTTTCTTCTTCTTCTTCTTCTTCTTGCCGTTATGCGCCTATTTCCAGCAGGTCCGACTTCG
>CM065711.1:1453228-1490728 GCA_017654935.2 Phymorhynchus buccinoides | reverse complement strand
ATTTCAAACCGAAAAGTGTCTGAATGCAGCGTCCGTATGTGTGAGAGGATGTATGTGTGTCGACATTAACAGTGTGTTACGTGTGTGTTATAATATGTTACTTGAGTGTGTTGTTCTTCGGTTTGACGTCTTTCCGCTAAAAGTGATTCAAACAGACTTGAGTGTGTGTGTGTGTGTGTGTGCGTGCGTGTGCGTGCGCGCGTCCTTGTGTATATGTGTGTGTGCACATGTGCGTGCTGTTTATCTGTGTGTGTGTGTGTGTGTGTGTGTGCATGCGTGGACGGTGGCGCTTATTTAGAAGTAGAAACCAGCAAGACGGTACAGATGTTCCACCTAGAGGCCACCCTGTTATTTTGCGCTTAAACCTATCACCGTGTTTTGCTGGTTTTGTTTTTAATCACTGTTTCTAAACATACCGTGCAGAAAGTTACATTCATGGGCAGAATAAATGCATGATATCTTTACCCAAAATAATTATGATCCCGATTAAACTCAAATGTTAAATGGTGATTTGTTTGTTGTTTTCTTTCACGAAGCTTCCTATTTCAGAGCGAGAAAAGACGTATTAAAGATCTGTCTGAATTGCTCCCAATACACGTATTCACCATTCTCTCAAATGCTATAAAGCCCTTATTTATTGTACAAACCAACTCTTTTTTCTATTAACTCAATCACAGATACAAACTGCCCTTCATTTTATGGGTTTCTTTCTTCGAATCAACCGCTCTAAATCTGGTGATTTTATTATAATTAACCACAGACACAAGCTGCTGTTCTTCATCTGGTGATTTTCGCAATAACCAATCATGTTTTGTGGGGTTTGTTTTCCATCGCCACTGCCCAATAAGTTAAACCGATTGCTTATTTTAGCAAACAAAAAAATAGCATGCTTTAGCTATTGTTTTTTTAATGTTATGTTATTCTAAAGTTCAGAAGCTTATGTGCGTTGATAGATCAACGCATTTGAAGAGATTAATCTGCCGCTTAGTATGGATTAATGCAAAAAGCCTGTGCAAGATCAACGGCGAAGATATGGCTGCAGTAGATTAGAATAAAACCTCAAGAAAGAAGGGCTGTACAGTGCCAGAGATTGGCTCTTTTTGTGCCCCTAGTTCTACAGAACGGGAGTGAGTTCCTTGGGATGGGGACGAGAGCTGTGTGTTGTCCAGTCCGTGTGTGTGTCGAGTCAAGTCAAGTCAAGTCAAAATTATCTTTATTGACAATAAAGGAGTAAGCTACAAGCTTTTTTTCATCATGTCGTCATAGAAAGAAGAAACATACTGAATCAAATAAAATGTATAAATCAACAATGAAAATTGGCGCAAGGAACGAAAGCACAGTGAACAAATATTAAAAACAAATCATACCTATACATCATGACTAGCAAATACAATATGTACAAAATAGAAATAGAAATGCAATCATACTTTGAAAGGGAGAGCAAGAGGTGGGTCAAGAGGAAAAAAAGATAGAGACATAGAGGCTGATAGAGACATCGTAAAGAAGAGACAAATAAAAATGTGTGTGTGTGCGTGTGCGTGTGCGCGCGCGCGCACAACGGAAATGTGTTCCACTCCACAGTCCTGTTTACTCTACTCTTTTCGAGTAGTATTCTACTCAATTTGGACCTCTACTACTCTTCAAAATTGAAAATAATGCTCTAATTACTCATTTTCAATGAACATTGTTTAATGAAGAGGACTACTCATTTCACACCAAAACTACTCATTTCAGCTATCCAGACTACTCAAGACTTGTGTAGGGGGTAAACAGGTCTGACTCCATAGCGCCTAAACCACTGAACTGATCGTAATGACCCTGGTACAGTGATTCCTTAGACCTTGCAGATGCTGCACGTTATGTCAGATTCACAGAACGACAAGCCATATCAACACAATCACAGTGAGAACATTTTGAATTTTATCAAGACACTGATTGTTTCAAAGATAATGGGTGGATTTAAACCAAAGTAGATACAGTGAACAGGTGTCACATACCAATTCTTTTTTATAGTAAGATATTTAATTTCTCCGTATTACCATACGGATACAGGAATTGTTTTTAACACAAAAAACTACTACTGCTACTACTACTGCTACTACTACTACTGCTGCTGCTACTACTACTACTACTACTACTGCTGCTGCTGCTACTACTACTACTACTACTACTACAAAAAACACTACTACTACTACTACTACTACTACTACTACTACTACACAAAAAACACTACTACTACTACTACTACTACTACTCAATCAAGGCTAGTCTTTGAAAGGGCCAATACTAAAGGGAGGGCAAGAAAAGCCTGAACTGGGAGAACGTTTATATGGCGTTTGTCTTCTTGTTTGTTTTTAGATTAAAGACCCACCAGGTGATGTGTCAAAATCACGGGTTTCACGTGTTTTCCCTCTTATAGCTGGTAAGACATTTTGTTCTGACCAGGTTTGACTCCCATACAAATGCCCCCAAATACGAAAACGAAACATCATTTTAAAGAGCAGCCTGAATTTGAAGTTGGGGACATTTGTATGTGGGTCACAGCTACCCAGACAAAACAACCACCAAGAGACTTAATCGTGGTGGGTCAGTGTGTTTTTAAGAGATTGCGCATGAGAGAGAGAGCGAATGCGCATGTAAATAAAGCTGACCTGGATTAATTTAATAGAAATAACGCTATGAAATGGATTTTTAAATCAGAATTAGCGTTTGGCCATTCAATCAGATTAGAAGACAGTTCAACCTTTTAGATGTGGTTGGCAGTTGTTTTGTTATGGTTAGAATGTATGTATACAACTGCATGTAACACAAACAAAAACAAAAAACAATGACATGTTTGCTTTTGAACACTAAAAAAGGGATTGCAAGAGTGAAAGATCGAGCTTATTGTGAAGGATTATTGTTCCATATTTGCTGTTGAATACACGTGTATGCCAGTCAGTCGTTTCCGCCCATGACTGCCAGATAGCATAGGGGGCAGATGCTATTATTGCGGGCTGGGCTAGACTTTGTTTATAGCGGAGATGCCTTTCCCAGGGTACATCCCCACTCTCTGGGCCGAAGGGATTTGAGGACTGCTGGCGTTGGGGAAGGTCCCCAAAGGCCAACCCATCCCTTTGGCTGCAGCACCAGAGCCGAGTGCCTAGGTCCCTTAGTTTGAGAGTCAATCTTCCACAAAAGACTAAACTGAACCATGAGTTTGCATTACTGTAGAAAAATCTATTGTACAGCTCTCGTGTTACTGTTGGCCCCTGCTACAGGCTAATGCCAACCAATGATACTAGCCAACTAGCCATCTGAGCAAAGAGCCACTGGATACATGTGTTACGCCCAATCAGTGAAATTGCCCAATTCATGAAATGGACAAGGTGTATCAACATTTTCAATTCCTCTGCACACAGGTATTGATAAAGGCTGATTCAACAGTAGAACATTGTTCTACATTGTATTTTCACCCATATCCTGCCCCCCACCCCCTCCAATTCTACCAAATGCTACTCGGGCACATCTGAGCACCATGTTGTATCAAACGTTTTATCAAATTAAATCTGAATATAAGATATTAGAATGTTAGCTCATCCACAGGCGTGATTTCTCCTTCGTTTGAACCAATTCTTGATGTCTGTGTGTTTGTGAACGGAACATATGTTTCTTTCCAGGTGTTTTCTAAGTAGAAAGTTTTAAATTGACTATTTCTTCTTCTTCTTCTTCTGCGTTCCCAGGCCATATGGCCATAATGGGTAAGGTACGTATGTGTCCGTTTTTCAGTTTTCACTGGTCTCCCCGCTGCATACAGCCAACACATTCCGATTTCGGAAGAGCTCAATGGAGAACAAAATGTTTGTAAGATTTGTTTTGAAAGAAGGCAGGCCAATAAGTCAGAAAGATAGTAGATGATAGAAAACAAAGGAAAATGACAGAGTCAAAGAGAGTGACAGATTAGAGGAAGTTACAAGCACAGAATTTCCAGAAGGTGGGGAAACTAATTTTGCAAAGGACCCCCCGGTATCCCCACGGGGAAGACTATTTCATGAACTGGGCAATTTCACGGATTGGGCGTAACATGTACACAGCTCTAGGACATAGCACAAAAAACTCATGTTTTATGTTTACATTCGCCCATTAAGATTGCCAGAGATACCAAGGTTTAGCTGGCTTATGCTTATATATTGTGTGTGTGTGTTGGGGGGGGGGGGGGGTGTCATTGTTAGATATGGGCAAAGAATAATTGAATGGGGTCAGGAAGATGGAATTATGTTCAGGGTTTCTATTGCACTTGCCCGCACTGTGAAAGAGAAATGTGTGTTGTGTGCATGTCTTGGTTTTTAGCCGTCAATAAATTGAACTGATCCCCTTTCCGGGGTTAACTTGTAGATGGAGATAATGGCTTTTCTCTCTCTCTCTCTCTCTCTCTCTCTCTCTCTCTCTCTCTCTCTCTCTCTCTCTCTCTCTCTCTCTCTCTCTCTCTCTCTCTCTCTCTCTCTCCCCCTCTCTCTCTCTCTTATGTCTCTCTCTCTCTTCTCCTCTCTCTCTCTCCTCTCTCTCTCTCTCTCTCTCTCTCCCTCTCTCTCTCTCTATCGGAGTACTACTAATGATGATAGGTTAAAACACCTGGTTGATGACGATGTTCGTAATAAAGAAGAAAGTGGCTAAGAGTTGACATAGCAGTCACTATGGTGAAACAAGCAGAACATGGCAACCACTTGGTGCCAAATTATGTCAATATTTGTTACCATTCGTGTCGCACAAAACCTCTGGTTTTCTTACGACAATAAAAATGTTCTTGTTCTTGCAAACAGGAATCCTATATTACCATTCCTGATGCAACCTATGATACAATCGGGTGCCAGGGACAGGGGAGTGTGGAAAGGGTAATGATGGGGGTGGGGGGGGGAGGGGGGGGGAGGGGGATGCGGAGCAAGCAACTGCCAGGGGTAGGGGGGGGGGGGGAGGGGCAATGGAGAGAATGAAAGCCAGCGGTGCGCTAAGCTGGAAAATGCAAGTGAAGCGAGCCTGTGTGATCTGATAGAAATGTATGCAGGCCACTGTTGCAACTGTCCACTAGGGTAAAGAAGTGGACATGATCCCCTTTCGCTGACAGTATTGTCTTCCGCTTCATGATGATAATAATAATAATAATATAATATGGCGTGAAGTGGCTGCACCGCTTTTTTGCAAACCACAAAGGGTTTTGATTGTTGCGACTAAGAAGGCTGAACTCTCAATACGCTTAGGGCTGAGAAGGAGAAAGTTTGGCCCCTCCCCCTCTTTCTCTCTCTCTGTTTGTTTCTCTCTTCCCTCTCCTCTCCCGCCCCTCTCCATCTCTCTCTCTCTCTGTTTGTGTGCGAGAGAGACAGAGAGAGAGAGAGAGGAGAGAGAAGAGAGCTCGAGAGAGGAGAGAGAGATGTAGTCTGTAACATCCACTTAGCTCCCTTGACCTATTCTTGGCTTCTCCTTCTTCTTTTCTGTGCAACTGTGCTGCTTGAGCCTTTCAGTCTACCCCCCCCCCCCCCCCCCCCCCCCCCCCAAGGGAAAAGCGACATCATCATCATCATCATCATCATCATATAGTAATACGCCAACTGTCTGTGTGTCTGAAACACGAAACGGGCCTTATAACTCCGCCGTTTTTCGACCGAATCGCTTCAAATTTGCTGTGAGCCCTAACGGGGCGATGGCAACGGCAACCGAGGCGGCCGTATTATTTGCACGGTTTCGCAAATGCGCGAAACGCGCATCCGACGGCCTCTCGGCGCCCGTATCTCCGGCGTTTCTGGGCCGATTGCCTTCCAATTTGGCAGGTAGATGACCGGGGACGGGGACTATCGGTGTGCCAAACCGGAAGCGAATCGGTTCAGAAACGCGCGCGCTATGCGCCGCTTCACCTTTTCACGAATAACTCCGCCGTTTCTTAACCGATTTGCTTCGAATTTGCTGTCAGGCTTGCTATGGCAGGGGCGAAGCCTGGCGGCAAATTTGAAGAGAATCGGGAGAGCGCGTCACTCTCAGAGCAGCGCCAAATCGCTTCAAATTTGCTGTACTCAGCGTTACCAGTACTTGGCGTTACCGTTACTAGGAGAGCGCGTCACTCTCAGAGCAGCGCCAACGGGAAACGGGGCCTTATAACTCCGCCGTTTCTTAACCGAATCGCTTCAAATTTGCTGTACTCAGCATTACCAGTACTTGGCGTTACCGTTACTAGGCGTTACCGTTACAAGGCGTTACCGGTACTCGGCGTTGCGCTAGTGATATGACAAAGGAGAGAGAGAGAGGGGGGGGAGAGAGAGAGAGAGAGCTTCAGAAAAGTCGAGAGAGCTAAGTGAAAAATACAAGTTTGGTGGGATTATAGAGGAAAGAGGGTTTGATAGGGATTGCACCAAAGACTTGGGTGGGGGAGGGGGGGGGGTGTCCGCAGATTAGGCTCACAAGGGCCTCCGTCAAGCCGCTTTGTTTTCCTCCATCATTCTTTGTCTTCCTCTGTTAGGACGAGTCCTTTTCTTCTACTGGACAGTTGCTTTGTTCTTTGGGGCTTAACAGGAGAGGAGGGGGGGGGGGGGGGGGGGGTATCAGGGTCATCTATCGCTCTCTCTCTCATCTCTCTTCTTTTTCTCTCTCTCTCTCTCTCCCCCAGCCTTCTCTTCTCTCTCTTCTCCCCAGCTCTCTCTCTCTCTCTCTCTCTCTCTCTCTCTCTCTCTCTCTCTCTCTCCCCCCCCCCTTCCACCCCTGTCCAAACTGATATGGCAGGAATAGATTGGGGGTAATCCTCTTTGAAGATGTGTGAGAGAGAGAGAGAGAGAGAGAGAGAGAGAGAGAGGAGAGAGAGAGAGAGAGAGAGAGAGCGAGCGTGCGTGCATGCGTGCGTGCGTGCGTGTATGTGTACATGGAACAGGGTGGGGCAGAGGGGTACTGGAGGAGGGGGGTAAATACGGAGACAGTTAGTAGAAGGAATGCCCCATGTGTCTTGCTAAGTTGTTTTGTTTTTAACGATCTAATCAGCCACCTTCAAAACGTTCCACTCAGGCAACATCAGTTTCTCCTAACCGGCCCAAACTAAACTAACTTTCCAAATAGTCAACTATGCAAAGCCTTTTCAAAATACTTCTTCCTCCGAAGTCGGAGTGTGGCTGCATGCGTGGCAGGGTAATCCAAAACGGTCGCACACGTAATGTTCTCATCCCTAGCTGGTGCATTTGTGCCGTAGTGTTCAAGCACTTCGGCTGTTGGGGTGATCCCCGGAGTCTTTTAGCCATGGTACGATAACAACAAACACACAAAAATACTTCAACCAGGCATTGGAGTTATGTAATCATGCGCGCTTAATCAAAACTATCAAAAATTACAGACACTGGATTTTTAATGAAAGAAGAAAAAGAACAACACCACACGCACATATTGTTATTCCTCCTCCCCTCCCCCCACCTAACCCCCCTCCCCCCCCCCCCCCCCCCCCCCCCCCCTCCCCCCCCCCCCCCCTTCCTCTCTGAACAAAGTTATGTTTTTCTTGTCCCAAATCCTCTTACCAAAAAGCCTGACTATACAAAGAGCTCGCACTCCGCAGCTGACTGAAGCCGTTTTTTTTTTTACTCCCACCCTTTCACCTACACTACAGCTGGGAATCATTATGAACTCACTCACTGATAGGGATTTATATAAGTTTTATATCTAATGATCATTGTTGATTATCATTTGTGACTTTGAGAAATAAGATGCTATTTCAACCAACTCACTCACTGCCTACAAACAACAACACTAACCCTTCCCACCTTCCACCTTTTCACCTTCCAGGTGGGAAGTGAGTGACACGCTGTTCCACCGTCAGACATTGGTCTCTGTGCGAAGGACTGGTGCGTCTTATTGCAGCATTCTATTGCGACATGTTCTTCTTAGGTTCACTGCTTGAAGCCAGTTCTGGTAACATCGTTGTGAAATGCTGTGCCATAGCAAGCCTGGTTTGTGCCTGTTGTTAACTGATGGGTCATTTGTGGTGTAGTGATACACTGTAAAAGGTTGTCTGTTGTCCACTGATGGGTCATCTGTGGTGTAGTGATACACTGTAAAAGGTTGTGTCTGTTGTCAACTGATGGGTCATCTGTGGTGTAGTGATACACTGTAAAAGGTTGTGTCTGTTGTCAACTGATGGGTCATCTGTGGTGTAGTGATACACTGTAAAAGGTTGTGTCTGTTGTCCACTGATGGGTCATCTGTGGTGTAGTGATACACTGTAAAAGGTTGTGTCTGTTGTCCACTGATGGGTCATCTGTGGTGTAGTGATACACTGTAAAAGGTTGTGTCTGTTGTCCACTGATGGGTCATCTGTGGTGTAGTGATACTGATGGGTCATCTGTGGTGTAGTGATACACTGTAAAAGGTTGTGTCTGTTGTCCACTGATGGGTCATCTGTGGTGTAGTGATACACTGTAAAAGGTTGTGTCTGTTGTCCACTGATGGGTCATTTGTGGTGTAGTGATACACTGTAAAAGGTTGTCTGTTGTCCACTGATGGGTCATCTGTGGTGTAGTGATACACTGTAAAAGGTTGTGTCTGTTGTCCACTGATGGGTCATCTGTGTTGTAGTGATACACTGTAAAAGGTTGTGTCTGTTGTCCACTGATGGGTCATTTGTGGTGTAGTGATACACTGTAAAAGGTTGTGCCTGTTGTCAACTGATGGGTCATCTGTGGTGTAGTGATACACTGTAAAAGGTTGTCTGTTGTCAACTGATGGGTCATCTGTGGTGTAGTGATACACTGTAAAAGGTTGTGTCTGTTGTCCACTGATGGGTCATCTGTGGTGTAGTGATACACTGTAACAGGTTGTGTCTGTTGTCAACTGATGGGTCATCTGTGGTGTAGTAATACACTGTAAAAGGTTGTGTCTGTTGTTAACTGATGGGTCATTTGTGGTGTAGTGATACACTGTAAAAGGTTGTGTCTGTTGTCCACTGATGGGTCATCTGTGGTGTAGTGATACACTGTAAAAGGTTGTGTCTGTTGTCAACTGATGGCTCATCTGTGTTGTAGTGATACACTGTGAAAGGTGTCTGTTGTCCACTGATGGCTCATCTGTGGTGTAGTGATACACTGTGAAAGGTGTCTGTTGTCCACTGATGGGTCATCTGTGTTGTAGTGATGCACTGTGAAAGGTGTCTGTTGTCCACTGATGGCTCATCTGTGGTGTAGTGATACACTGTGAAAGGTGTCTGTTGTCCACTGATGGGTCATCTGTGTTGTAGTGATGCACTGTGAAAGGTGTCTGTCTGTTGTCCACTGATGGCTCATCTGTGGTGTAGTGATACACTGTAAAAGGTTGTCTGTTGTCCACTGATGGGTCATCTGTGGTGTAGTGATACACTGTAAAAGGTTGTGTCTGTTGTCCACTGATGGCTCATCTGTGGTGTAGTGATACACTGTGAAAGGTGTCTGTTGTCCACTGATGGGTCATCTGTGGTGTAGTGATACACTGTAAAAGGTTGTGTCTGTTGTCCACTGATGGGTCATCTGTGTTGTAGTGATACACTGTAAAAGGTTGTGTCTGTTGTCCACTGATGGGTCATCTGTGGTGTAGTGATACACTGTAACAGGTTGTGTCTGTTGTCCACTGATGGGTCATCTGTGGTGTAGTGATACACTGTAACAGGTTGTGTCTGTTGTCCACTGATGGGTCATCTGTGGTGTAGTGATACACTGTAACAGGTTGTGTCTGTTGTCCACTGATGGGTCATCTGTGGTGTAGTGATACACTGTAACAGGTTGTGTCTGTTGTCCACTGATGGGTCATCTGTGGTGTAGTGATACACTGTAAAAGGTTGTGTCTGTTGTCCACTGATGGCTCATCTGTGGTGTAGTGATACACTGTAACAGGTTGTGTCTGTTGTCCACTGATGGGTCATCTGTGGTGTAGTGATACACTGTAAAAGGTTGTGTCTGTTGTCCACTGATGGGTCATCTGTGGTGTAGTGATACACTGTAACAGGTTGTGTCTGTTGTCCACTGATGGGTCATCTGTGGTGTAGTGATACACTGTAAAAGGTTGTGTCTGTTGTCTACTGATGGGTCATCTGTGGTGTAGTGATACACTGTAACAGGTTGTGTCTGTTGTCCACTGATGGGTCATCTGTGGTGTAGTGATACACTGTAACAGGTTGTGTCTGTTGTCAACTGATGGGTCATCTGTGGTGTAGTGATACACTGTAACAGGTTGTGTCTGTTGTCCACTGATGGGTCATCTGTGGTGTAGTGATACACTGTAACAGGTTGTGTCTGTTGTCCACTGATGGCTCATCTGTGGTGTAGTGATACACTGTAACAGGTTGTCTGTTGTCCACTGATGGGTCATCTGTGGTGTAGTGATACACTGTAACAGGTTGTGTGTTGTCCACTGATGGGTCATCTGTGGTGTAGTGATACACTGTAACAGGTTGTGTCTGTTGTCCACTGATGGGTCATCTGTGGTGTAGTGATACACTGTAACAGGTTGTGTGTTGTCCACTGATGGGTCATCTGTGGTGTAGTGATACACTGTAACAGGTTGTGCTTTAGTTGGATGTTCCAGTGTTAAAGGCGCACCCTGACGGATGAGTTTTTTGCAAGGAACACGTCGAGATCACCAGAAAGACAGCCTTTTCAAGGATCGGAACACCCACTTTTCTCTGGTTTCCTAGAAAGCAAACCGTCAAATCGACGATTCCTCCTTGGCAGAGGTGCCGAAGAGAGAAGCCGTTTTGGATGGGGTTGATGGAGGCCAATCCCATTGTGGTTGAAGCTTTTTCTTTTTTGTAGTGCAGTAAAAAAAATTCCTTTCTTGTGAGCGAAATTCCTTCAGATAAACTGTATGAAATTTAAAAAATAAAAAATAAAAAGGCTTGTATTGCGAAAATTACGTGCAAGGAATTTGGTCTAAACGCAGGCGGCCATTACAAAAGAGACGTCACACGCCTTCTCTTTCAGTGAAATAATTTGACTTCCAGCACCTCCGCCAAGGAGGAATCGCCGATTTGACGGTTTGATTTCTAGGAAACCAGAGCAAAGTGAGTGTTGCGATCTCTGTAAAGGGTGTTTTCCTGGTGATCTCGACGTGCTTCTTGCAAAAACTCATCCGTCAGGGTGGCCCTTTAACGCAGCTTGACTGCCTGGGGCAGGATGTAATGATATACTGTGCTGGGGCAGGATGTAATGATATACTGTGCTGGGGCAGGATGTAATGATATGCTGTGCTGGGGCAGGATGTAATGATATACTGTGCTGGGGCAGGATGTAATGATATGCTGTGCTGGGGCAGGATGTAATGATATGCTGTGCTGGGGCAGGATGTAATGATATGCTGTGCTGGGGCAGGATGTAATGATATGCTGTGCTGGGGCAGGATGTAATGATATGCTGTGCTGGGGCAGGATGTAATGATATGCTGTGCTGGGGCAGGATGTAATGATATACTGTGCTGGGGCAGGATGTAATGATATACTGTGCTGTGCTTTGATAGGACGATGTTTGTTGCGGTGATTATTTTGTGTTGTTCTTTGTTTCATTGATTGATGTACGTAATCTATTTGGTATTTTGGGGTATTTGGTATATTCTAGTCACAGACTTATCTCTGTGAAATTCGGGCTGCTCTCCCATGGAGAGCGCGTCGCCGCAAGTGCAGCGCCTACCTCATTTTTAACAAATAAATTTGGGGGGAGGTCACAGGGTGAGGAGGGGGTGTGGGTACTCTTGGAAAACCTCGCTATGAATTTGGCCATACCAGGCAACGGGATTTCTCCCTGCTCTTACCGACTTTCAACTGCCGTGGGATTTTTGCGTGCGTATAGCGCACGGGTCAGACTAGCTTTAAGTCCCCATCCGAAGGACTAGACGGTCAGTTCGATTTTCCTGTCAAACTAGAAAGAAAGGGCGAAGAGGCCGGGATTCGAACCCGGGTCACTCACGCTGCAGTCACGCATTACATTTGGCAGACGAACGTCTTAACCGCTCTGCCACCTTTCTCCCCAGAGAATCACATCTGTTCTTGCCGCAACCCTTCAATGTGACTGGATATTGGTCTAGATTTTCTGTTTTTTCGTTTGTTTGTTTTTGTATGCGGTTGTTGTTGTCGAAGGTTGGTTTGTCCGTTTAGTGTTTGTTCTTTTTTACTTTTTCTTTTTTCATTGTTTATTTATCTCAATGTGCCCCTAAGGGGCTTAAATAAAAATAAAAACCTTGAACCCTTGAGAAAGTTGGCTTCATTCTTTGCAAGGTTTGTAGGCTGCAAAGTTATCACTCTTTGTAACATTTATGCTTTTTGGTCTCAGCCAACAAGACAGAATGCATGTTGTCCTCATCCTTTTACTTTCCTTCTATGCCTTTTCTTTCTTGCTTGCTTTCTTTCTTACTTTCTTTCTTACTTTCTTTCTTTCTCTTTTTCTTTCTTTCTTTCTTTCTTTCTTTCTTTCTTTCTTTCTTTCTTTCTTTCTTGCTTTCTTTCTTTCTTTCTTTCTTTCTTTCTTTCTGTCCTCTTCTTTCCTTCCAAGTGATTTACCTTTCCTCGTTCCCCTTGGGAACTTGCTGGATGGGGGAACATGCTAAGTCGGTTTAAGACGGCATACGCGCATGTATGTGCGTGCATGCATTTACGCACGCACGCACGCACACATATGCACAAATAGAAATCCATGTACATTTGCGCGCATGCACAGACACTTGAGAATGTGTGCGCACAGAGAGAGAGAGAGAGAGAGAGAGAGAGAGAGAGAGAGAGAGAGAGAGAGAGAGAGAGAGAGAAGAGAGAGAGAGAGAGAGAGAGATAGAGAGACGACAGAGAGAGAGAGAGAGAGAGAGAGAGAGAAGAGAGAGAGAGAGAGAGACAGAGAGAGAGAGAGAGAGAGAGAGAGAGAGAGAGAGAGAGAGAGAGAGAGAGAGAGAGAGAGAGAGATCCTCATCCCTTCTGTATGAAGACTAACAGATGAGAAAAGAGAAAAGAGGAGAGAGATCTCTCTCTCTCATCTCTCTCTGTATGAAGACTAACTCTCTCTCTCTCTCTCTCTCTCTCTCTATCTCTCTCTCTCTCTCTCTCTCTCTCTCTCTTTGTCCTTTCTCTCTCTCTCTCTCTCTCTCTCTCTCTCTCTCTCTCTCTCTCTCTCTCTCTTGTGTTTCTCTTTCTCTCTCTCTCTCTCTCTCTCTCTCTCTCTCTCTCTCTCTCTCTCTCTCTCTCTCTCTCTCTCTCTCTAACCCCCCTCCCCCTTATGGGATCAGATAGATACAGGGATTTGTCTAATCAAACGCTATTATCTTCTTTTTTTATAACTTTTTAATTTGGATTATAGCAGTGAGTGGGAAGGTTTTACGCACTTTGTTTTGGAAATGTATTTCTCTGAAACTTGGTGTAATTTCCTGTTGACCAATTTGGTTTGTTTGTGTTTTGTTTGTTTGTTTCTTTGCTGCGCCGTCAGACGTAAATAAAGACGGCTTTAGATTAGACAAGTTTTTGTTTGTTTGTTTGTCTAGGCGCTTTAAAATTCACGCGCAGATTTTGATGCTTGGTGTGTGTGTCCGGGAGGGGGGGGGGGGTGCGCGCGCGCGCACGTGTGTGTGTAATTCTAACTGTGCTACGCTTTCCCACTGAGACAGCATGCAATTTTAACATTTAAGAGTCTGTGTGCGTCTGTCCTTGGGCGTTCCTGTTTGTCTGTCTGTCTGTCTCTCTCTCTCTCTCTCTCTCTCTCTCTCTCTCTCTCTCTCTCTCTCTCTCTCTCTCTCTCTCTCTCTCTCCCCCTCCCTCTCTCTCTCTCTCTCTTCTCTCTCTTTCTCTCTTTCCTTCTCTCTCAACACAGACATACATGTACGCAGGCAACACCGAGAGAGAGAAAGAGAGAGAGAGAAGGAGAGAGTGGGACACACACAGACAGAGATACAGAGACAGAGAGAAACAGAGAGTGATACAAAGACATAGAAAAGGGGAGAGAGTGGGAGACAAACGAAAAGACTCATTCAGGGACTGACAAAAATTATTAAATTACATAATAATAAAAAATAACATGAAAGAAAGATAGAACGGAAGGAGAGTAAGTAAAAGACAAAGAACCTTACCAAATTAACGGTAACAGCCTTTTGTCTTGTGCAACACATTCCTGTTGTAAATAAAGAAAAGCTTGTTTAGTTTTTCTGTCAAAACTACCTTGGGATTGTGAAACAGGGATACAGAGTGAGTGAGAAATGTGTGTGTGTGTGTGTGGGGGGGGGGGGTATTTTCTCGTCTTAAAATCCCCAATTTATCCACCAAATAAAATTCAAAGTTTAGACAGGGAGAGGAAAAGACCGGCATACAAGCAGAGATAGAGAGATGACGAAAAAGATCAACAGACTGGCATATCCGCATACAGAGAGAGAGAGAGAGAGAGAGACACATACACACACACACACACACACACACACACACACACACACACACACACACACACACACACACACACACACACACACACACACACACACACACACACATATTGATGGGCATTTCCGCATACAGGTAGAGATGACGACACACAGAGAGAAACACAGAGAGAGAAACAGAGAGAGAGAGAGACAGAGAGAGAGAGAGAGAGACAGAGAGATTGATTGAGAGAATTTTATTTATAGAGGGTAATAGAGAAGCAATAACATGCTTTTTTACATCCAGCCCTCTGGACAAAATACATATATAAAAGTAGAAAATGAGAAAATAAACACATACAAAGATGCAAAAAAAACATCCCTATATTGTAACACATCAATAACAAAATCAAACCTATTATTATTAACTATACTAATTATTAACATTCAAAATGTGTGAAGTAAGCGCATACACACGGGAAAATAAAACCCAATCCTACTTTTCACACTCATCTTTAAGCATTCAAAATAGAGAAATGCACAAACATAAAAATACCTCTATAAAAAAATAGAGACAGAGAGAGAGAGAGACAGACAGACAGACAGACAGACAGACAGACAGACAGACAGACAGACAGAGAAGACAAAGATGGTGAGACGAAAAGCTCGAGGAAAGAGACGGGGTGAAAGAACATTGACACCATGAGTTCTGACAGATGTGTGTGTGTGTGTGTGTGTGTGTGTGTGTGTGTGTGTGTGTGTGTGTCTGTGTATACGTGTGTGTCTGTCTGTCTGTGTGTGTCTGTGTATATGTGTCTGTCTGTCTGTCTGTGTATATGTGTGTGTGTCTGTGTATGTGACGAGAGAGGGTGGGGGGGGGGGATACTACTGATGCATGTGATGGGGGGGGAGAAGAAATTAAAGAGGGGAGGGGGTGGGTTAGGAGGATGAAAGAAAGCGGTAGCTGGGGTCACTGCTTTTACCCTATTAGCCCTAAGGTTTTCAGAGCTGAGCTATATTGTGGGCAGATTAGAGGGGGGTTAGGGGGGGGGGGGGGGGGAGTGTAGGGGGGGGGGGGCATTGTTTGGGGTGTAGGGCCCTGATGGGTGTGTGTGTGTGTTAGGCTCTTATAGTACCTCGATGTGTACATCTCGTGTCCTGGCTAATATAAAGCATCTGTTTTGTTTCATTCTGTGTGTTTTTCACATCTGCTGCCACGTCATTCACACCGACTGGCGTGCGTTGTGTACGCATTTGGTCCGATGTCGCCCATGTTGTTTGGGTCTTGGGAGAGAGAGAGAGAGACCAAAAGAAGCAGACGTGCTTGTGTGTATGACCTGTCAGGGGGGGGGAGCGTCTTTCGTAAAAATAGTTCCCCCCACCTTCTGGAAGTTCTGTGCTTGTAACTTCCTCTAATCTGCCACTCTTTAACTCTGCCTTTTCCCTTTGGATCACTGTCATCTACTATCTTTCTGCCTTACCGGTCCATTCTCCTGCCCTTTGTTCTAGAAACTCTTACAAAGATTTTCTCCAACCGAAGACGGACATGCTGGGCCTTACTATTTAATAGTTAGGCGTATAACGGCAGCATGATGCATCTGCACTCATATGACAGGAAGAATGATCGAGAGAGGAAAACAAATTAGCTGGATCTTTCTCAGTTTTGCTCATTGTCTCTCGTTTTCTCTGCGTGTTGCAGGCTCCATGCCCATCCGCTGTGTGGTGGAACACGTCAAAGGGGCGGTGAACTTTGACACGACCTCTACGACTAGCAGCGCCCCCTGTGAGGTGACCTCCGTGGAGCAGGACTCCTTCGTCATCCTTCCCAGCAACACTCTGTTCAGCGACTTGGTCCGGGCCGCCTTGGCCAAACTGGGCTATTGTGCCTCTGATGCTGTCAATGCCAAAGGTGTGTTAGGTTAGGTTAGGTACATTATAGTCACAGAGGCGTCTCTGTGAAATTCGGGTTGCTCCCTACTGGAGAGCGCGTCGCAGCTAGAGGCGCGCCACCCTTTCTTTTCTTTTTTTTGCATGCGATTTTTGTGACTGATGAGGAAGGAAGGGAGGGGGGTAAATGTTGACCAAATGACAACTTTTTCGTTGCCACTGGCTTTAACATGTGCTAAGTGCATGGGCACACAGGACCTCGGTTTATCGTCTCATCCGAAAGACTCCATGTTCAGACCGCAAGGCCTAGTGCAAAGTGAGAGGAAAAATCCCCTGTACCCAGGTTCAAACTCGGGTTTACTTGACACGAAGCGAGCGCGCTACCACTGTGCCACTCTACACTAAAATGTTAAAATGTTTGCGCTTTGTCTCTGTCTCTCTCTTTCTGTCTGTCTTTCTGTCTCTGTCTCTTTCGTCATCCTTCCCAGCAGCACTCACTTCTGCGACTTGGTCCGAGCCGCGCTGGCCAAACTGGGCTTTTGTGCCACTGATGATGTCAGTACTAAAGGTTTCTATTCATTTCTCCTTTTTCTTATTGTTTATTTTTGTTGTAGTGTTCTTTTTCTTGTTCAATTTCTTCTTCTTCTTCTTCTTCTTCTTTTTCTTCTTCTTCTTTTTCTTCTTCTTCTTCTTCTTCTTCTTCTTCTTCTTCATACTACTTTGTGTCCATATCGACCTATTCAAGTCAAGCTTTACATATCTGGGACCAACTGTGTGGAATTTTCTTCCCATGTCTATCAAAGCCTGCCAATCATTACAAACTTTTAAAGGGGCACCCTGATGGATGAGTTTTTGCAAGAAACACGTCGAGAGCACCAGGAAAACACCCTTTACAGAGATCGCAACACTCGCTTTGCTCTGGTTTCCTAGAAATCAAACCGTCAAATCGACGATTCCACCTTGGCGGAGGTGCTGGAAGTCAAATTCTTTCAGTGAAAGAGAAGGCATGTGCCGTCTCTTTTCTAATGGCTGCCTGACGTTAGACCAAATCGTTTGCACAAAATGTTCACAATACAAGCCTTTTTTAAAAAAAATTGATAGTTTGCCTAAAGGAGTTTCGCTCACAACAAAGGAAATAGCTCCATTTTAATTTTTACTGCACTGCTAAAAGGAAAAAGCTTCAACCATAATGAGTGTCCTCCGCCCACCCCATCCATAATGGCTTCTCTCTCCGGCATCTCCGCCAAGGAGAAGTCGACGTTATGAGGGTTTGATTTCTAGGAAACCAGAGCAAAGTGAGTGTTCCGATCCTTGAAAAGGCTGTCTTTCTGGTGATCTCGATGTGTTTCTCGCAAAAACTCATCCGTCAGGGTCCACCTTTAAACTACATGTACGGAAATTTCTTCTTGAGGACGATATATCATCACAATAAGTAACTGCTCGTGCCCCCAACATTAGCATCAAATATAGGCATTGAATAATAGTAACAATGTGGTTATTTTTTTTTTATTTTTTTTCCTTTCCTTTGATGTTCGTTGTGGGGAAACCAATCGGTGTGGAGAGTTTTTCTATATAAAGTCTCTATATAAAAAAAAGTCTGATCTACCACTTCCCTATGTCTAAACCTGAAGTAAAAACCTGTAATCTTTCATTTCTCTTTTTGTTTATGTACGTTTTGTTTGTGTGTATGGCTGGAGTGATTTGTGAGTTTTGTTGAATGATTCAAAGTCGTTGCCATGCCAATGAGTTAAAGTCCTCGCTACTTCATCCACTCCGGTTGGAGGGTGTTCTGATGCTTATGTTGTTCATTATTTGAGGATTGTACTAGTGTAGTTCTTCTTGTTCTTCTAAACCTTTGCAATTTTTTTTGTAAAATCTTTTATATGAATCTCTTCAGCTTAGTAAATATTGCTGAAGTTGAAATATTCGGTAAAGGTAAAGATGTGCCCCCCCCCCCCCCCCCCCCCCCTGCATTTCTCGGTTAATTGTATTTTCCCATTTTTGAAATGTAGGGGGGGGGGGGGGGGGGGGGGCACATCTTGACCTTTACCAAATATTCTTCGTTTTTTCAGCAGAAAGATGTTACCACCTTAAATCAGAGACTTACTCCCTTATAAGACCTGCAAAAATCATGAATGAAAATCCGTTTAACGTCCTCCGGTCTGACACAGACACATATGGGACATTGGTAGATATAAAGATGGTGGGAACGATCCTGGAGGCAGTGCAACTCCAGGAAAGTCCCGATTTTTTAACGATACAGATGTATAAACTGTTACATTGTTTTTTAAAAAAATCATCCAACATGAGGTCTTATAAGGGAGGGGTCTTATATGGGAGGTAATTTTAATACTTACAAAGAAGGGCAATGTCTCAGAGAAGTAGGTCTTATATGGGAGGGAGTCTTATAATGGGAGGTCTTAGAAGGGAGGTTCCACTGTATTATCATCGACAACATCATGGTCACTGTTATGCTGTTCATTATGTATCACAGGAGCCATACAGCTGAAGAACTGGAAGCCGTTGTCGTTCGCCGTGATCACCGACAACAAGGAGGCCACCATTGACGACCTGTTGCATTATTTAATATATCGACAACATCATGGTCACTGTTATGATGTTCATTATGTATCACAGGAGCCATACAGCTGAAGAACTGGAAGCCGTTGTCGTTCGCCGTGATCACCGACGACAAGGAGGCCACCATTGACGACCTGTTGCATTATTTAATATTACTATTATCATTATCGTCACTACATGTATTATGCTGTTCATTATGTATCACAGGAGCCATACAGCTGAAGAACTGGAAGCCGTTGTCGTTCGCCGTGATCACCGACGACAAGGAGGCCACCATTGACGACCTGTTGCATTATTTAATATTACTATTATCATTATCGTCACTACATGTATTATGCTGTTCATTATGTATCACAGGAGCCATACAGCTGAAGAACTGGAAGCCGTTGTCGTTTGCCGTGATCACGGACGACAAGGAGGCCACCATTGACGACCTGTTGCATTATTTAATATTACTATTATCATTATCGTCACTACATGTATTATGCTGTTCATTATGTATCACAGGAGCCATACAGCTGAAGAACTGGAAGCCGTTGTCGTTCGCCGTGATCACCGACGACAAGGAGGCCACCATTGACGACCTGTTGCATTATTTAATATATCGACAACATCATGGTCACTGTTATGATGTTCATTATGTATCACAGGAGCCATACAGCTGAAGAACTGGAAGCCGTTGTCGTTCGCCGTGATCACCGACAACAAGGAGGCCACCATTGACGACCTGTTGCATTATTTAATATATCGACAACATCATGGTCACTGTTATGCTGTTCATTATGTATCACAGGAGCCATACAGCTGAAGAACTGGAAGCCATTGTCGTTCGCCGTGATCACCGACGACAAGGAGGCCACCATTGACGACCTGTTGCATTATTTAATATTACTATTATCATTATCGTCACTACATGTATTATGCTGTTCATTATGTATCACAGGAGCCATACAGCTGAAGAACTGGAAGCCGTTGTCGTTCGCCGTGATCACCGACGACAAGGAGGCCACCATTGACGACCTGTTGCATTATTTAATATATCGACAACATCATGGTCACTGTTATGATGTTCATTATGTATCACAGGAGCCATACAGCTGAAGAACTGGAAGCCATTGTCGTTCGCCGTGATCACCGACGACAAGGAGGCCATCATTGACGACCTGTTGCATTATTTAATATATCGACAACATCATGGTCACTGTTATGCTGTTCATTATGTATCACAGGAGCCATACAGCTGAAGAACTGGAAGCCGTTGTCGTTCGCCGTGATCACAGACGACAAGGAGGCCATCATTGACGACCTGTTGCATTATTTAATATTACTATTATCATTATCGTCACTACATGTATTATGCTGTTCATTATGTATCACAGGAGCCATACAGCTGAAGAACTGGAAGCCGTTGTCGTTCACCGTGATCACCGACGACAAGGAGGCCACCATTGACGACCTGTTGCATTATTTAATATATCGACAACATCATGGTCACTGTTATGCTGTTCATTATGTATCACAGGAGCCATACAGCTGAAGAACTGGAAGCCGTTGTCGTTCGCCGTGATCACCGACGACAAGGAGGCCACCATTGACGACCTGTTGAGAGAGCTGAAGGAGTACACGTTGCGCATTCGCCTGTCCAGGTCAGTCCTGCTCTCTGTTCTTTTCCCCTGTGTCATCTTCTGGGGCCGCCCTGTGGCGGTGCTCCCATGCTGTGCGTTCCTTCTTCACCCAGGGTGGAAAAAAGCATGTAACTTGCTTATGGGATGGAAGTTCAGTTTAACGTCGTTTATCGGCTTATGTTCCTGAACCACTGTCTTAGCCAAAAGGCCGAGAAGCGATCAGAATCGACTTGCTTATCTCATGTTCCCTGGTTAAATAAAATTTCGTTTTCGTTTTCATATTCTGCGTCCCCGGGCCATGTGGCCTTAGTGTCCGGTTTTCAGTTGTCTCTGGTCTCCCCACTGCATTCAGCCGATGCATTCCGTTTTTGGCTCACTCGTGTTAACAAAGTTAACAGGAAGTGAGTGTATAGTATAATAATTGGTCGGTTGTGTGTGTGAGTGAGTGTATAGTATAATAATGGTCGGTTGTGTGTGTGAGTGTATAGTATAATAATGGTCGGTTGTGTGTGTGAGTGTATAGTATAATAATTGGTCGGTTGTGTGTGTGAGTGTATAGTATAATAATTGGTCGGTTGTGTGTGTGTGAGTGTATAGTATAATAATTGGTCGGTTGTGTGTGTGAGTGTATAGTATAATAATTGGTCGGTTGTGTGAGTGAGTGTATAGTATAATAATTGGTCGGTTGTGTGTGTGAGTGTATAGTATAATAATTGGTCGGTTGTGTGTGTGAGTGAGTGTATAGTATAATAATGGTCGGTTGTGTGTGTGAGTGTATAGTATAATAATTGGTCGGTTGTGTGTGTGAGTGTATAGTATAATAATTGGTCGGTTGTGTGTGTGAGTGTATAGTATAATAATTGGTCGGTTGTGTGAGTGAGTGTATAGTATAATAATTGGTCGGTTGTGTGTGTGAGTGTATAGTATAATAATTGGTCGGTTGTGTGAGTGAGTGTATAGTATAATAATTGGTCGGTTGTGTGTGTGAGTGTATAGTATAATAATTGGTCGGTTGTGTGAGTGAGTGTATAGTATAATAATGGTCGGTTGTGTGTGTGAGTGTATAGTATAATAATGGTCGGTTGTGTGTGTGAGTGTATAGTATAATAATTGGTCGGTTGTGTGTGTGAGTGTATAGTATAATAATTGGTCGGTTGTGTGTGTGAGTGAGTGTATAGTATAATAATGGTCGGTTGTGTGTGTGAGTGTATAGTATAATAATTGGTCGGTTGTGTGTGTGAGTGAGTGTATAGTATAATAATGGTCGGTTGTGTGTGTGTGAGTGTATAGTATAATAATTGGTCGGTTGTGTGTGTGTGTGTTGCGTCCATGGTCTAATCTCCAAACTTTAATGTTGGCATTTTCTCGGGAAATAGAAGGCATACATTGTTCAAACTTTGCACACATATAGATGTCTATGCAAGCTTTCAAACAATAATGATTTGAACCCCCAAGGGGCTTTCGGAAATAAACCTTGAAACTTGAAACTTGAATAATTAAATACTTAAAACAACACTGAAGACAGATAACAAACAGATAACATTTTAGATTAGTGGGTTAGAGAGTATTCAACAGGCAACATGAGTTAAGAAACTCATCAACACTGAAAGCCTCGATAGCTCATTGGTAGAGTGTCTGTCTGTCATGCCAATGGTTCCGGGTCCAATTCTCGGCACGGGCACTTTTTTTGTTTTGTATCCATTAACGATAGTTTAATTTGTACTTTAAAATGTTATTGGCAATCTTGTACTTTAGACACCCCCCTCAATCTTTGTTGTTGTCCCACATGTTCCTGTTCGAGTGAGCCTTGAAGGCTTTGTCTCTTGTTTTCTAGGAGCTCAAAGGAGAAGATTATTGGGAAAATGCCTCTCTCTGTCTGTGCTTTTGTGTGTCCTTGACAGAGTTTTGCACCGTGCATATGTCTGCCTGAAAGTAGGAGTCGCTGTTTGAGAGGACAGAAGGATTAGATCTGGAGAGATGCAGCTGGGTTTGGGTGGTTGTCTTTTGACCAGCGAATACTCGTCTATGTAATGAGAATTCTGGTGTATGTGTGTGGTCACCGCCTCATTAAAAACTTCAACACAGCAATTTTCTTAGAAAGTACAAATATTGGCACAGCCAAATATTGGCACGGCCAAATGTTGGCACGATGTTAGAAATCACATTATGTCTGCGGTGACTGCTTGTATTTAACCCTCTTGCATTCACATTTGTTACATACAAAACTTCTTCTAGTGTTCAGATTCTTTCGCACATTTTCGGGAAAAACTGTCTTTTGAAGCACACAGAGCGCCATACAGTTACTATCACATCACTGCAAGTGAGAAGCTTCTTCGTAGTGTGTGCACAACGAGCCAGAACTTAGTGCGTGATGGAAATGCCATCAGAGGGGGTCTCAGAGTGGGGGCAAGCTACGGGCGGTTTTGGGCGGCTTGAATACACAGAGGCAACTTCCGGCTGGGCGGTTTGGGGCGGAATAAAAGCAAGAGGGTTAAAGGTCACTAGAACAAGTTGGTTATTTTTTATTTAAATTATGGATTTATTTAAATTCCTGAGTAACAAAAGGTTATACTACTTTCAATTCCTCTATGGGTCGTGGTTTTGACGTCATAAAGAAATGATGTCATCTTCGTTGTGTAAAAAAAAGAACTGATGTCATCTTTGTTATGTAAAAAAATAAATGAAGTCAAGTTTTGCTCTTGGCCCTAGAGAAGATTAGAATAAGATTGTGAAGAGAAAAGGCTAGTATTATTCTAGAGACGCGAACCAAAAATGTAAGTTGTTCTGAACAGGCTCAGTGAGTGACTCCACATCTAGATCTAGACCGACAAAGTTTTGAAACATTTGTTTATTGTTTTTGTTTGAAACATTTGTTTATTGTTTTTGTTTGAAACATTTGTTTGTTTTTGTTTGAAGCATTTGTTTATTGAGGGAAAATAATAAGCGTACAATGGGCTTGTTTACATCTTGCCTTCGAAACAAAAGAAGAAAAACACATTTAAAACTTCCGATAATGAACAAAAGCAACAGGAAAAAAATAAAAAAATCTTGACACATTCAAACACTCATCCATCCTCCCCCCACCCACCCCCAATCTCGCACACAGCACAGTAATCACATGAACTAATATCAATTGAATTAACAAGAATCAGGAAATACCATCTGGAGGAGGAAAAAAATCAATCTAAACAGAATGTATTAAGAGTATTACATCAAAACACAAGAAATTACTTTCTTCCTCCCTCATCTTCCCCCCCCCCCCCCCCCCCCCCCCCCCCCCCAAAAAAACAACAACATAAGAAAAAAGACTTCATATTTACACAAGCTTTATGTACAATTTAACCATGTCAAGAGATATGAATAAACATGAAAAAAAGTAATACAGTTCCAGGGCTCCCAGGGACCCCCATTTGGTGGTCTATGAAGCACTAAAATTCTACAGGAACCTCTAAAAGAATGTGCAGGGGGTCCCAGGGATGCACTAGAAAAAACATTTTAGCGTTCACATTGCCACTGGGACCCTCTATCCCGCCTCTAGGAGCCTCTATGCCGTAAGTGAAGGAGTCCCTGGAACCCCTTGTTTTGCGGGACGATTGGGAGCCCTGAATTCAGAAGCTACGTAAGAGAGGTTAATATTTAGGCGATATTGTTTACATGTTTGATCATAAGGTGCTGTGAAGAACTATGAGTGGTCATTGCGGCATGGGCTCTTGTTTGATCTTACAGGACAGTGTCTGGGTGGGGGTGGGGTGGGGTGGAAGTGGAGTGGGGCAAAGGACATGTGTACACACATGCGGTGCATGCACACAGCTCAACACCAGGGCCTGTGTTCGCATTGAGATAGTATGAGACTTATCTTGATACCTTAGAAGTCCTGGGCCTGTGTTCACATTGAGATAGTATGAGACTTATCATGATGATACCTTAGAAGTCCTGGGCCTGTGTTCACATTGACATAGTATGAGACTTATCATCATGATACCTTAGAAGTCCTGGGTCTGTGTTCACATTGACATAGTATGAGACTTATCATGATATCTTACAAGTCCTGGGCCTGTGTTCACATTCACATAGTATGAGACTTACCATGATACCTTACAAGTCCTGGGTCTGTGTTCACATTGACATAGTATGAGACTTACCATGATATCTTACAAGTCCTGGGTCTGTGTTCACATTCACATAGTATGAGACTTATCATCATGATACCTTACAAGTCCTGGGCCTGTGTTCACATTGACATAGTATGAGACTTATCATCATGATACCTTACAAGTCCTGGGCCTGTGTTCACATTCACATAGTATGAGACTTATCATCATGATACCTTACAAGTCCTGGGCCTGTGTTCACATTCACATAGTATGAGACTTATCATCATGATATCTTACAAGTCCTGGGCCTGTGTTCACATTCACATAGTATGAGACTTATCATCATGATACCTTACAAGTCCTGGGCCTGTGTTCACATTCACATAGTATGAGACTTATCATCATGATACCTTACAAGTCCTGGGCCTGTGTTCACATTGACATAGTATGAGACTTATCATCATGATATCTTACAAGTCCTGGGCCTGTATTCACATTGACATAGTATGAGACTTATCATCATGATACCTTACAAGTCCTGGGCCTGTGTTCACATTGACATAGTATGAGACTTATCATCATGATACCTTACAAGTCCTTACAAGTCCTTCTAAAGTACCAGGATTTAATAGGACTTTAGGACTTGTAAAATATCATGATGGTAAGTCTCATACTATCTCAATGTGAGTACAAACCCTGATCTCATTCACTCTCTCACTCTCTCAACTTGTCCTCTTTTATAAATTATTTCTTGAGTGAGGCCGTGTACACACATAAGCGGATATTCCATGCGGAAACCTGTGTACAATCCAAAAATAAGTGAAACAAAGAAGGGAAAAGATTTGCGCATGTGTCCGAATTTCCCCTATATGCGTAAACTTTTATCCTTTCTTCCACTTATTTAGGGATTTCTGTACAGAACTTATGCGTCTAATGTGAACCCAGCCTTAGTCTTTGTGTCATCAAATGGCCCCTGATTTCAGTCAAAACCCTGGTTGGTTTGTTCAGCCCGTCGTACATGGCGAAAGCCGATACACGACGTTAAACTGAACTTCCTCCTGGAAGTTCTGTGCTTGTAACTTCCTCTAATCTGTCACTCTCTTTGACTCTGCCTTTTCCCTTTGCTTACTGTCATCTGCTATCTTTCTGCCTTACCGGTGGTCCATTCTCCTGCCTTTTGTCAAGAAACGCTATCAAAAAGATTTCCTCCGGCCGAAGTGGGACTTGCTGGGCCTAACTATTTCTTAGTTAGGCGCATAACGGCAGCATGACGCATCTGCGCTCATTATTGACAGGAAACTGAGCGACCGAAGAAAAAGAAAGTGCAAACAGCTTATGCAGCCTCTTCCAGTACTTAAGAAGTTCATGTCCACACATATTTTCGCCTTGGCATAAGGCTGTGTCAGACCAATTGACATAAGTAGAACACCAAGGCTACATCAAAATGTTGTTATGTTCTGCATAGTTATGCAGGGATTGTCTTTAGCCATGACAAGCTCCTAGCATAACGTCATCAGTCCAAAATCCTCCGAAGAGTGGCCGCCTGGCTGCCCACGTGGCGCGGTAATAAAAAACGGTCACACATGTAATGTCATCCGTAGTGGGTGCATTTGTACCATAGTGTTGAATGGCTTCTGCTGTTGGGATGATCCCTGGAGTCTTTAAGCCAGGGAACGAACAACAACAACAACAACAAAACATATATTTGTTTGTAGAAACTGTTTATAGTTGTCATTTTCATGCTATATCATAATTATTTGTAGTTTAAAAAGTTTGAAAGTTTATCCTGATAACTTTATGCTGCATGTAAAGGGTTTCGGCTTTGGGTGGTGTTATTTGTTGTGGTGGTTGTTTTGTGTGCGTTTTGGGCTCACTTGAAGTTAACACGAAGTGAGTCTATAGTATGATGGTTGTTCGGTTGTGTGTATGTGTGCGTGTGTGTGTATGTGTAGGTTGCGTCCCTGGTCTAATATCCAAACTTTAAAGTTGGCATTTTCTCTGGAAATAGAAGGCGTACATTGTTCAAACTTTGCACACATATAGATGTCTATGCAAGCTTTCTAACAATATTTATTTGAATAATTAAATACTTAAAACAACACTGTAGACAGATAACAAACAGATAACATTTTAGATTAGTGGGTTAGAGAGTATTCAACAGGCAACATGAGTTAAGAGACTCATCAACACTGAAAGCCTCGATAGCTCATTGGTAGAGTGTCTGTCTGTCATGCAAATGGTTCCGGGTACGATTCTCGGCACAGGCACTTTTTTTTTTCTTTTTTTTTTAAAGTTGTATCCATTAACGATGGTGTCATTTGTACTTTAACATTTTATTGGCAATCTTGTACTTTAGACACCCCCCTCAATCTTTGTTGTTGTCCCTCATGTTCCTGTTTGAGTGAGCCTTGAAGGCTTTGCCTCTTTTTTCTCTTTTTTCTTTTTTTGTCAGATTATAAAAACAATGTCGGGGAATTCATTTTTGAAATATTTTCCGGTCATGTGAAATGTATGAATTACAGAATCTTTGCTTTAAGGTCGTCAGTATTTGGGAATAGGTGACTGGTTTTAATATTGGATTCAGATTGTAGCATTAGAAAAGATGAATGTTGTTATGCATCACGAGTTAATGATTGGTTTCAAATTGATCCAGTTGTCTGAAAACGAAACGAAAGAAAAGTAGAAATAATGTGTGTGTTTTTTGTTGTTGGACATTTGAACAAATAGCGTCTTATGTGTTTTTGATTGAAATGATCCTGTATTGATTGTGATTGAAATAAACTGTTTAAAATTGCTTTCAAGTGAAGTGTGTTTGTTCGAGTCATATCGCCTGACTAAGGACTGGATTGCATGACCTTAGGATGTACAAAACTATAAACTTTGTATCAAATTGCCTTAGAATTGACAGTGAAAGAAGTGGAGGGTCAAGAGTATTCTTTAGTATTAACAATACTCCAGTATGTTGATCAAAGATTTGTTTCAATCAGTTTGTCTTTTTTTCAAAGACAAAAATCAGTGAATGAAAATCACATTTGCTGTCCAGACTAATCATGTTTGAAGGAAGAAAAAAATAAATGAACAGCAAACAAACAAAAAGGTAACATTGAATCTGTCCGATTTGCCTTGAATTTTTGTATTTCTTTAATAAAAAATGAAAAAAACTAAAAGCAACTGTCAATTTAAAAAACCTGAAATATTTGTGATGTTGATAGAGATAAATGTGACGATGGAAATGAAAAAGTCTGTAGAGCAAAGGAATGTTTGAACTTGTAAGTTCAGTTCTCTCTTAGACACTGCAAATTGTTGTTTTTCCATTTCCATTTGATTGACCAGAGTTGGGGACTTTCTCCTTAGTCATGCAGCCCAGTTCAGAGGAAGCGCGCTGTGGTAGAGACATGTATGGAAAGGGAGGTGTGTGGAGGGGGGAGGGGCTTGAGTTTTTCCGGATTCTGGTGACGGAGGACCCCGGTTTGTTTGCTCGTTTCAGTCTGCCTCGCTTATCCTCCGCCGAAGAGATGAAAGCCAAACTGTTGCAGCTCTTGCTCAACACTTCCCTCCCCCTGCTTCTGGACAACGGCTGTCCTGTGGACAAGGTGGGTCAAAGTGTCCTATTCTCTGTTAAACGTCATCAACTTGTGTGCGGGTCCCTTTTAGCTGTGAACTACTCTTTGTTAGACGTCATCAACTTCTGTGCAGGTCCCTGTCCTACTGTTTGTTAATCGTCATCAACTTCTGTGCAGGTCCCTGTCCTACTGTTTGTTAATCGTCATCAACTTCTGTGCAGGTCCCTATCCTACTGTTTGTTAATCATCATCAACTTCTGTGCAGGTTCCTGTCCTACTCTTTGTTAATCGTCATCAACTTCTGTGCAGGTCCCTGTCCTACTCTTTGTCATCAAATTGTGTGCAGGTCCCTGTCCTACTCTTTGTTAAACGTCATCAACTTCTGTGCAGGTCCCTGTCCTACTCTTTGTCATCAACTTCTGTGCAGGTCCCTGTCCTACTCTTTGTTAAACGTCATCAACTTCTGTGCAGGTCCCTGTCCTACTCTTTGTCATCAACTTCTGTGCAGGTCCCTGTCCTACTCTGTTAAACGTCATCAACTTCTGTGCAGGTTCCTGTCCTACTCTTTGTTAATCGTCATCAACTTCTGTGCAGGTCCCTGTCCTACTCTTTGTTAATCGTCATCAACTTCTGTGCAGGTCCCTGTCCTACTCTTTGTTAATCGTCATCAACTTCTGTGCAGGTCCCTGTCCTACTCTTTGTCATCAACTTCTGTGCAGGTTCCTGTCCTACTCTTTGTTAATCGTCATCAACTTCTGTGCAGGTCCCTGTCCTACTCTTTGTTAATCGTCATCAACTTCTGTGCAGGTCCCTGTCCTACTCTTTGTCATCAACTTCTGTGCAGGTCCCTGTCCTACTCTTTGTCATCAACTTCTGTGCAGGTCCCGTTTAGCTGTGAACTACTCTTTGTTAAACGTCATCAACTTCTGTGCAAGTCCCTGTCCTACTCTTTGTTAAACGTCATCAACTTCTGTGCAGGTCCTTGTCCTACTCTTTGTTAATCGTCATCAACTTCTGTGCAGGTCCCTTTTAGCTGTGAACTACTCTTTGTTCGCTCCTGTTGGTTCTTTGTTACCCTTTGTTATGCACATTTTGACTCTTGAATTACTTTTATTTTTTATCTCGGAGATAATGCACTATTACTTTTATATATTTATCTTTATAAATTCTGTTATTCCTTTTTTTGTAATAAAGTTTGTGCTAGATTATTTTACTCGTTAGGGTTTTGTTTCGTTTTCCTTTCCGTTTTGTTTATTTTTGTCCTATACTTTCTGCATTTATGTTGATGAAAATAAATAAGGTTGATCTGCTCTTCCCATCTGGACTGGTAGTTTGTCTCTGGACAACCTTTGTCTGTTCTGAGAGCGGTCACTGCGTACAAATTGTCACAGTTATGCTTTTTTCATGAGTGCAACTTTTTCCTTTTCTCAAAGAATTTCTTTGTTTTGTTTTTTTACCTGAAAAGGATGGTCCTTTTTTTTGGGGGGGGTCAAAAAAAAAGGGGGGGGGGGGGGACAATGTCAGATCAATTTAAAGCACACGTTAAACCCAGTGGCAACGAAAAAGTTGTCATTTGGTCAAAATTTACCTCCCTCCCTTCCTTCCTCATCAGTCACACTAAAATCGCGTGCAAAGAAAAAAAAGGGGTGGCGCACCTCTGGCTGCGATGCGCTCTCCAGGTGGGAGCAACCCGAATTTCACAGAGACGTCTCTGTGACTATAAAGTGCCTAATACCATATCCCTAATACCATACTATAAGGGGCATTTTTCAGTCTTTTTGTCCTGAGGGTGCCAGAGTGATCGATGAAATGATCATGGGCCCCAAAGAGAAGAAGAAGCCATCTTCCTACAGTCACACTTTAGGCATCCCCCCCCCCCCCCCCTTAACCCCCAACATTGCTCTGCCCCTGTACCCCGCCAGGACCAGGGCGGCCCCTCAACTCCAACTTTCCACTGAGTGACTACAGTCACACTTTAAGCATCCCCCCCCCCCCCCCTTAACCCCCATCATTGCTCTGCCCCTGTACCCCGCCAGGACCAGGGCGGCCCCTCAACTCCAACCTTCCACTGAGTGACTACAGTCACACTTTAGGCATCCCCCCCCCCCTTAACCCCCAACAGGGCTCTGCCCCTGTACCACGCCAGGACCAGGGCGGCCCCTCAACTCCAACCTTCCACTGAGTGACTACAGTCACACTTTAGGCATCCCCCCCCCCCCCTTAAACCCCCAACAGGGCTCTGCCCCTGTACCCCGCCAGGACCAGGGCGGCCCCTCAACTCCAACCTTCCACTGAGTGACTACAGTCACACTTTAGGCATCCCCCCCCCCCCCCTTAACCCCCAACAGGGCTCTGCCCCTGTACCACGCCAGGACCAGGGCGGCCCCTCAACTCCAACCTTCCACTGAGTGACTACAGTCACACTTTAAGCATTGTCTTTTGTGGATTTTTTGTTTGTTTTGTTATTTATTTACTTTCCCTCTCTTCACTCCTCTCAGGTTTCCTTCTCTTTGCTCATGACTCTCTCTCTCTAAGGGGCCTTGGCCTATTTGAAATTCTCTCTCTCTCTCTCTCTCTCTCTCTCTCTCTCTCTCTCTCTCTCTCTCTCTCTCTCTCTCTCTCTCTCTCTCTCGCTGTTTGGTGCATATCTATGTTTCGTCAGCACCTTTGGATCTTTCTTTTTGTCTTAGTCATTTAACTTGATGATCACTGACTGCTTGTGTGTGTGTGAGCATATGTGTGTGTGTGTGCGTGCATGTGCGATTATGCACTTCATTCACAGTGCCAAAGTACAATTGTGTGTAGCTGCCGTGGGTGGTGTGGGTGTGTCACTGTGTGGGGGTGATGTGTGGGGTGTGTCACTGTGGGGGTGTGTCACTGTGGGTGGTGTGTGTCACTGTGGGTGGTGTGGGTGTGTCACTGTGGGTGGTGTGGGTGTGTCACTGTGGGTGGGTGGTGTGGGTGTGTCACTGTGGGTGGTGTGGGTGTGTCACTGTGTGGGGGTGGTGTTGGGGTGTCACTGTGGGTGGGTGGTGTGGGTGTGTCACTTTGTGAGCGGTGTGGGTGTGCCACTGTGTGTGGGTGGTGTGGGTGTGCCACTGTGTGTGGGTGGTGTGGGTGTGTCACTGTGTGGGGGTGGTGTGGGTGTGTCACTGTGGGTGGTGTGGGGGTGTGTCACTGTGTGGGGGTGGTGTGGGGGTGTCACTGTGTGTGTGGTGTGGGGGTGTCACTGTGGGTGGTGTGGGTGTGTCACTGTGTGGGGGTGGTGTGGGGGTGTCACTGTGTGTGGCTGCACGCTTCCTTCACTGTTGCTGTGTTTGTCTGCTGTGCAGAGCCTTCTGCTGGCGCTATCCAAGGGAGAGAACTGCCCGGTGGCCGAAGACATGGTCAACCAGTTTGACCGCTGGTACAGCAACCAACTGACCAAAACAATGACCACGACGAACATCATCATCGCTAACGACAACAAGATCCCCCCACCTCCCTCACCACCACCACCATGCAAAATCCCCATGGAAACATCAGACAACGTCAAATCGGAACTGGAAGGCGAAAGGATTTTGGAGAAACCCTCTCTCTCCTCTCCTCCCCCTCCCCCCATCCCTCCCCCTCCACCCCCCTCCTCTCTCCCCTTGTCCATCCCACCCCCTCCACCCCCCCCTCCTCTCTCCACTCCCGCCTGATGATGAACGGGGGAGTGGCGCCCCCTTTTGCGGGACCCCAGAACCCCAACCTCTCCCACCACCCCCCAGCCCCTGCCCCGCTGCTCACTCCGAGCAAGACTCGCATCCGAACGTCCTTCGACCCCGAGCATGAGATCCCCAGACTGCAGCGCTGGTTTGCCGAAAACCAGCACCCGTCCCGAGAGCAGATGGTCCGCTTCATGACGGAGCTCAACCGCCTGGAGTCCAGGCGCGGCCGCAGACCCTTGGACCTGACCAACATCATCTACTGGTTCAAGAACGCGCGAGCCGCGCAGAGGCGGGCCACCAAAGCTCTGGACGATTCGTTCGAGAACGAGGAGAATGTGGACGTCAACGCGAGCGGGGCGCCGCCGCCGCAACAATCGGCGGGAAATCAGAATCTGTCTGAGGCAAGTTCGGCGATGCCGCCGTACCTCCCTAACAAGAATGCGGTGTACATCGTTCCGTACCCTTACCACCCGACCCGCGCTTCCCCGTCCCACACCTTTCTCAACACGTCCGAAGCGCAGGGGGAGTGTAGCGACGAACCGTGCGATCTGTCCATCAAAAAGCTCAAGGACACCACCAGTAACGTGCCAGAGGCGCCCAAAACTGGAAGTGGTAATGGTGGTGGGGGTCGAATTAAGTCAGAAAACGAGATCGATTTGAGTCAAAACAACAACATCGCTCATAGCCGAAAAACTCCTCCCTCTACTCAAATCAACGGCTACAGCCTGAAAACGGAAACCTCCAACAATTATTACTCTTCCTCTTCAGCTTTCAACGGCTCGTTCAGAAAAGGAGGGAGTGTAGCGCTAGGAGAGAAAGACAGTGAGAGGGAAGGGAGAGGAATTATGGAGGAGGAGGTGGAAGAGAGGAAGGAAAACGTCGGAGGGTATTTGAAGGAAGCGGAGGACCCGGAAGAGCGACGCCTGGTGATGGACTTACGAGAAGAAGACGTGGACGCCTCTTCGGAAGATTCCAACAACTCTGACATCGAAAACAACGAAAACAGTAAACTAGCCGTTAAATTCCACGAAGAAGAGGAACTGGAGTACGCCCGAGCGCGAGCGGAACTCAACCTTAGCATGAGTCATCGGCTAGCCGCCGTGGCCACCTCGGAATCTTCGGCAGCCAGTATGGCGGCCCTGTCCTTGGCCCAGATGTCCCAGCCTCCTTTGCAAATTCCCATCAGCCCTCTGAACCCGCTGGCCATGTACTACAACATGCCCCCGTTCTACCCTCACTCTTCTCACCAAAGTTCGGCGGCCGCGGCAGCCATGGTGGCGGCGTTCGGTGGTTCCCCTCATCACCTCAACGGGGTCCACCCTGCCCCTGCTCCCCCTTCCTCGTCTTCCTCGTCCATGCTCGCTAACGGCAACCAGCCGTCCTCGGCCGCTCCTACCCGCCCCTCCCTCCCTCTCCAGTCTTCGCCCCACCACCCCCACCATTCCCACTCTCACTCCCACCCCCCTCCCCAAGCTAGCGGCATGCCCGGGTCGAGATGCTCGGAGACTCGAAAGCGACGCACGCGAGTCTTCATCGACCCACTGACGGAGATCCCCAAGCTGGAGAAGTGGTTCACTGAGGACACCCACCCCTCGGCCTACATGATCGACAAATACACGGAGACTCTCAACTCTGCCGAGTATCGCCACAAGTTCCCCAAGCTGGAGCCCAAGAACATTCAGCTGTGGTTCAAGAATCACCGTGCCAAGGTCAAAAGGCAGAGGGTCGGGGGCGTTGCCACGGGCGACGAGTCACTAGGCGACAGCCCCACCAGTCACTACCACCACGGCAACAACAGTCGCTGCGCCACTCCCCTCTCCGCGTCGATGACCTTGGGCAAAGAAGGAGAGGTCAGTTCGGGGTCGGGGTCACCGGAAAATGACCTTGACCTCGAGAGGGGTCAAAGTGCGGAGGATGAACTTTTGAATCGACAGAGAGGAGGGGAGGATGAGGAGGGGGAAGACATGATGGAGGAGGGAGAGCAGTGAGGGGAGGAAGAGAGACGGAAGCAGAGTGTTGTGCATCGACTGAAATGAAAGGACAGACACACAGCCGCAGGGTATCGCCATCACTGTGGATTTCAAGGAAAGGACCGACACACAACCACAGGGTATCGCCATCAGTGTGGATTTCCGCTGGGATCGACGGCAGGAAAAGAAGAAGATGAAGAAATGTGTAACTTAATCCTGTGCCCTTTGAGTCAAAGTCAGCAAAGCCGTGGTGGATTATTTTTCAAACCCGTCACTGAACTGACATTCTTGGAGCATGAGCACACAAAAAAGACTCGTAAAACTAATACCAATAAAACCTAAGTTTTCATTTGTTTTTGAACGGGTGAGTAGGCAGGCGCCCTTGGAGGAGGACCTCAGTCCTCACTGACACTGACTGCCAATATTGTCATCAGTAGTAGGCGGTGTCCTGCGTGTGAAAGATCCAAATAAGCTCCACTGAATTGACTGGGCTGTGTCTCCTCTGGTGGTTGCCTCTTCACACACTGAATTGACTGGGCTGTGTCTCCTCTGGTGGTTGCCTCTTCACACACTCAATTGACTGGGCTGTGTCTCCTCTGGTGGTTGCCTCTTCACACACTGAATTGACTGGGCTGTGTCTCCTCTGGTGGTTGCCTCTTCACACACTCAATTGACTTGGCGATCGTGAAAGACAGCCTTGACTTATTGAAATTGAAAAAATACTGTTTTTCTTTCATTTATGGGAGTACTCTTAAAAACAATTGGCCAGTTTGTGCGATATTCGGCAGCCATTGTGTGCAAGAAACGATGATGGAGCTTTCAACTCATCAAAGTCCTCAGACTGTGTTTGAAGCCGTGAACCTGGCAAAGGAAACAGATTGTGGCTGTTTTTCTTCTTTTCTGTTCTTCTGTTCAAGCGTCTCTAGCTTGGGGTGAGAAGCGAAAGAGAGGGTGAAGAGTACGGAGTCAAAATGCCAATGATGTGTAGTTGATGAGTCAGGGTTTTTGGGGGGGGGGGGGGTGGGGGGGGGGGGGGTTGTTTCAATATCGTGGAAAATTGTTTTTGTTCTGATGCGTATGAATTTGGAGGAAAACCATGTGTCAGTTAATCACAATATTGTCAAAAGTAGCTTTGTGTTAGTTCGTAATATCTTCCATATATCCTGCCCTCCTCCCTCCAAAAATAACTGAGAAGAAACACCAACATATGGATGTTTTCTTGTTGTAACGAAGCGAAACAACACTGAAAAATCAAACATTGACATTCATTAATTGTGAGATAATGAAGCCAACAAACTGTAGAAAGTGAAAGTGTGCAAAACGTGTGCATTTGTAGAGATGGCAACAAACAGACAGGCTTTTTGTCGTTTGTTGTCACTCCATTTGTGGCTTGGCGTTTGCTAGCCGCATAATTTGCGGCTTTTGGCTTGCGAGTTGCTAGCCTTAGAATTTGCGGCTTTTGGCTTGCGAGTTCCTAGCCTTAGAATTTGCGGCTTTTGGCTTGCGAGTTGCTAGCCACAGAATTTGCGGCTTTTGGCTTGCGAGTTGCTAGCCACAGAATTTGCAGCTTTTGGCTTGCGAGTTGCTAGCCACAGAATTTGTGGCTTTTGGCTTGCGAGTTCCTAGCCACAGAATTTGCGGCTTTTGGCTTGCGAGTTCCTAGCCACAGAATTTGCGGCTTTTGGCTTGCGAGTTCCTAGCCTTAGAATTTGCGGCTTTTGGCTTGCGAGTTCCTAGCCACAGAATTTGCGGCTTTTGGCTTGCGAGTTGCTAGCCTTAGAATTTGCGGCTTTTGGCTTGCGAGTTCCTAGCCTTAGAATTTGCGGCTTGGGGCTTGCGAGTTCCTAGCCTTAGAATTTGTGGTTTGGGGCTTGCGAGTTCCTAGCCTTAGAATTTGTGGTTTGGGGCTTGCGAGTTCCTAGCCTTAGAATTTGCGGCTTTTGGCTTGCGAGTTCCTAGCCTTAGAATTTGTGGTTTGGGGCTTGCGAGTTCCTAGCCTTAGAATTTGTGGTTTGGGGCTTGCGAGTTCCTAGCCACAGAATTTGTGGTTTGGGGCTTTTTGGCTTGCGAGTTCCTAGCCACAGAATTTGTGGTTTGGGGCTTGCGAGTTCCTAGCCGCAGAATGTACGACTTTTGAGCTACTTGACACAGAATTGAGAATGTAGAAGGGGGGGCTTTAGGCCTAGTGCCACAGAATGTAGAAGGTGGGGCTTTAGGCCTACTGACACAGAATGTAGAAGGGGGGGCTTTAGGCCTAGTGCCACAGAATGTAGAAGGGGGGGCTTTAGGCCTAGTGCCACAGAATGTAGAAGGGGGGGCTTTAGGCCTACTGACACAGAATGTAGAAGGGGGGGCTTTAGGCCTAGTGCCACAGAATGTAGAAGGGGGGGCTTTAGGCCTACTGACACAGAATGTAGAAGGGGGGGCTTTAGGCCTAGTGCCACAGAATGTAGAAGGGGGGGCTTTAGGCCTACTGACACAGAATGTAGAAGGGGGGGCTTTAGGCCTAGTGACACAGAATGTAGAAGGGGGGGCTTTAGGCCTACTGACACAGAATGTAGAAGGGGGGGCTTTAGGCCTACTGACACAGAATGTAGAAGGGGGGGCTTTAGGCCTACTGCCACACAGAATGTAGAAGGGGGGGCTTTAGGCCTACTGCCACAGAATGTAGAAGGGGGGGCTTTAGGCCTACTGACACAGAATGTAGAAGGGGGGGCTTTAGGCCTACTGCCACAGAATGTAGAAGGGGGGGCTTTAGGCCTACTGACACAGAATGTACAAGGGGGGGCTTTAGGCCTACTGCCACAGAATGTAGAAGGGGGGGCTTTAGGCCTACTGACACAGAATGTAGGGGGGGCTTTAGGCCTACTGACACAGAATGTACAAGGGGGGGCTTTAGGCCTACTGACACAGAATGTAGAAGGGGGGGCTTTAGGCCTACTGCCACAGAATGTAGAAGGGGGGGCTTTAGGCCTACTGACACAGAATGTAGAAGGGGGGGCTTTAGGCCTACTGACACAGAATGTAGAAGGGGGGGCTTTAGGCCTACTGCCACAACACTTGCAAACTGACAGCTTGTGGCTTACTTTTCTGCCATAATATTCGTGGCTATTTGTTTCTGCGGCGCCCTGTAATGATGATGTTACGACTTCTATCTATATATCAAAATGATTGTTTGTTTTGTGGATCGTGATTGCCCAGGATTCTTAACGGTCGATTATTGTTGAGTGAATATAAAATAAAGAAATTAAACACCCAAAGAAGCTGGTAGGACTCACAGACACGCTTGCTCCGCCTGCCCTACTAACACGAGAGCAGAGCCTATGCCGCGGCTTATTATTGTTGGGTGTTTTAACGTACCAGGGGTTTGAATCTTGTCCAAAGGTTGTTGTTTTTTCTCTCCTCAAAATGTTAACTTTTCACAGACTTTCTATGCCATAAAAGTGTGACCTGATTTTGAAGACTACTTTATGGTTATTTGTTGATGGTTGTTATGTCATCATTTGGTGTTGTTGTTGTTGATGCTTTGTGTTTGTCCATGTAAGGGCTTTTTGTACATATATGCGATGATGTGGAACGTTTTGTTGTTGTACATATGGACCTTTATTATGGAATATTGTTGGTTTTCGTTTTTCTGTCTTGTTTTGCTTTATATTTATGGAATATTAATGGAATGTTGTGTAATTTTTTGGTATTCATTGCATATTATTTTTCCCTTTTTTAAAATTTTTCTTTGTATTATTGCT
>CM065711.1:1443228-1445728 GCA_017654935.2 Phymorhynchus buccinoides | reverse complement strand
AATACCCCTCTCTCCCCCCTCTCCCCCCTCTCCTCCCTCCCTCCCTCCCCAACCATGTTTTACTCTCCCCCTACCCATCCTGAATACCCCTCTCCTCTCCCTCCCTCCCTCCCTCCCTCCCCAACCATGTTTTACTCTCCCCCTACCCATCCTGAATACCCCTCTCCTCTCCCTCCCTCCCTCCCTCCCTCCCTCCCTCCCTCCAACCATGTTTTACTCTCCCCCTACCCATCCTGAATACCCCTCTCCTCTCCCCCCCCCCTCCCTCCCTCCCTCCCCAACCATGTTTTACTCTCCCTCTACCCATCCTGAATACCCCTCTCCTCTCTCCCCTTACAGATTTTTACTCTCCACCCCCCCTCTTTCTTTCCCCCCCCCCCCCTCTCCCCCAATTCAGGCATTTCTGATCTTCCAGTCAAGTGGCAAGTCTAGTCAGTTTGGGTCCGAGGTTTGTTGTTGTTGTTGTTGTTGTGGATCATTGTGTTGTGTTGTGTGTGTTGTGTGTATTTTTTCTTGTTTGTATCGTGTTCTTCTTACTCTAGTTCAGTTTTGTTTTTATTGTTGTTTATTTCCCCTGAACTCGGGTTGTTTGTTGTTTATTTGTTTTTAAATTGTCTTTTTTTTTTAATTCTTCAGTCATTGCATTTTCTTGGTTGTTTGCAGCATTTTTGTGTGTATGTGTGTGGGGTTGTTTTTTTGTCTTTTGGGGGGGGGGGTGTTTCGGGGGGGGGGGGGGGGCATGATGAGGCTTACTTTGTTGCTACATAAGCTTCAGCCTAAGACTTTAAGACCTGTTTTGTCAGGTTTTTTGTTTTGTTTTGTTTTTACATTTTTTGTTATTTAATGCTTCTCAGTTTATGTTTTGTATCTGACTGCCCCAGCAATTAAAACAATTCTTTATTTTTGAAGAAAAGAATATATGTACCCAAGATTTATTGAAAAAAAATTCAGAAGCATGCAAAGAATAATTATGTTTATGTAAAGCCTACGCAAACATCTATAGATTTTCCATATTTTTATATGCATTTTGAATATATATTAGTATGCAGGTTGTAACTGAAGTCAGACTTGTCTTGTCATAAACATACTGTAGATTATAGTAATACAGATTTATGTTTAACTGAAGATGTGTATGAATCAAAAGAAGAGACAGCAGCATTTGCAATTGTCGACTTATGGCGATTATTTGACCGCCAGGGGGCAGTCAGTCCACTAGGGGCTTATCACGCGATTTTATTAGTTGGGCGTAGTGAGAGAGAGATAGAGGGTGGGACTCCTCCCTCTCTCTCTCTCTCTCTCTCTCTCTCTCTCTCTCTCTCTCTCTCTCTCTCTCTCTCTCTCTCTCTCTCTTTATCCACAACTAAGAATATAGAGAGGATTAGCCCCACTCGAACGTTATGCCCCCTGGTGGTCAAAAGAGCCCGCTAAGTCGCTCATTCGAAAACATGTATTTGTATCTTCGGGGGAAGTTTTCAGTTTAGATTTATCACCCTTTTTTACAAAGTGCAAACAAACAAGAGAGATCTTTCCACAAACAGGATTTACAAATGCGATTGGTTTTGGATTTTTTTAATTTCATGTATTGTTATTCATCCGTTATGTCGCATAAATGACACAAAACAAAACAGGGTTTGTTGGTATTATTGAGTTTTTTTATGTCATTGTTGTTGACATCTTGAGTTGTGTTTTGGTGTGTTTCTGTATGGGGGCACACACAAAACGCACACTATCCAAAGGCGCGCGGCAAAAGGCGCACAATTCTACCGTCCAAAGGCGCACACTTCAACCGTTCAAAACTGGAGCTCATTCTGCTGAGCATTTGTATCATTGCAATTCTGCGTACCCAGGTATTCCTTGTTTTTCAAATAGGTTAGGGATATGTTCAGGGTTAGGGTTAGGGTTAAGAATAGGGATAGGGTTAGGAATATGTTCAGGGTTAGGGTTAAGAATAGGGTTAGGGATAGGTTTAGTCCTAGTCCACCCGTCTCAAAAACAACTGTGCGCTTTCGGATTGTAAATATCGTGCGCGTTTCTACCATAAATATGTGCGCCTTTTGACGGCTGTGCGCGTTTGGGAAAAAAGCAATATTGTGCGCTTTTCGACTGTTGCCCTTTGTATGAACGTGTTGTGAACGTTCGTCAGTAACGACAATGAACTCTGTGGGTTGCATTTGGGTTGATGGGCTACTGGCTGTTTCTTTATTGTTCTTTTGAAGACGACTAGTGCAATGCTTTGGAACGAATAACCTCTAAAGATAACCCCAGTCACTTGTATAGGAGAGAGAGAGAGAGAGAGAGAGAGAGAGAGAGAGAGAGAGAGAGAGAGAGAGAGAGAGAGAGAGAGAGAGAGAGAGAGAGAGAGAGAGAGAGAGAGAGAGAGAGAGAGAGAGACAGAGAGAGAGAGAGAGAGAGAGAGAGAGAGAGAGAGATTGTGTGTCTTACTTTCGTTTCTGTTATTCCCTCTCTCTGTGTGTGTGTGTGTGTGTGTGTGCGTGTGCGC
>CM065711.1:1433228-1435728 GCA_017654935.2 Phymorhynchus buccinoides | reverse complement strand
GAATGAAAGGAGGATTGGGGTGGGAGGGGGGGGAGAAAGAGCAAACTGGATCGAGAGAGATGCAGTAGAGTGAAAATGTGGGATCATTTTGAGGTTGTGAATTAGTATTTAGCTGTAGTTTCATAGTTTAACTGTAATTAAAAACAAATGTTTGAAAAGAAGAGTGTGCGTGCTTGATAGATGATCCGTGTTTGAAGCATTTATATTAGCCTTTTACTTTATTGTAACCGAAAGTTCGGGATTTTATGAAGTAAAAACCAACAGATAAGCAACACTGGCTAAAAGCAATTTGTACAGTTTTTATTACGAAATCTTCTTCGGAAAGTGAAACTAAACCCAACACGTGAAAGGGGATTTCTACACCAAATGAGAATTGTGTATTTAAAGGATAAGTTGTCAAAATGGTCATGTTGCTGTTTCAAAACGGTTGAATTTGATATTTGTTAGGAAGCTTTCACAAACTTTTAACGAGTTTTATTATTCCATTTCGTTATTAAAGATTGGACTGTTTGGGGTTGAGGAGGGGGGGGGGGTAGTGTGGTGGGTGGGTGGGGGGTGTTTTAAAACATATCAGTGCGCGTGAGGGATAGAAGCGTTTGCTTTTCTTTTGTGTTAACAGCGTTTACATTTTTTTTTTTTTTTTTTTTTTCTTTATTTGTTTGTGTTGGTTTGGTTTCACCCACGTGTCTATATATTAAGTTTCACATTTTATTATTTTAAATTGTATTCACAAGTACTTGTCTCTTACAATTTGGGCTTGTTTTAGTTTTTCTTCTTCAAATTCGTTGCCTTTCGCGATGAACAAACAAACTGCCCGTTTGTTTGCTGCAGGACTTCGATCGTTCTGACCGGCAGGGGTCCGTTTGTTAACCAAAGGCCCTCTCACTAGAGCGCAATTCGGCAAAAACGTTCCTAAGAAACCCCTTGTAGAGTGGCACAGAGGTACTTCTTACTTCGTTCGCTTCGTGTCAAATAAACCCGAGTTCGAACCTGGGTTCATGGGATTTTTCCTCTCACTTTGCACTAGGCCTTAGCGTGTGGTCTGAACGTGGAGTCTTTCGGATGAGACGATAAACCGAGGTCCCGTGTGCCCATGTACTTAGCACACGGGTTAAGCCTAGTGGCAACGAAAAAGTTGTCATTTGGTCTCGTCAGTCACAAAAATCGCATGCAAAAAACAAACAAATTGGGTGGCGCGCCTCTGGCTGCGACGCGATCTCCAGGTGGGAGCAACCCGAATTTCACAGAGACGCCTCTGTGACTATAATGTACCTAACCTAACCTTGGTTTGCCGATAGTCTGGCTAACGCTTAGCTCTTCCGGTTTGACCACGCGGCGAACTATCACGTGACTTGCACGGGGTTAATACATTTCTTCTTGCTGATTGGCCCATTAAGGTTTGCTTTAAAACAAAAATTGTTTGACTTATCAGACAAGAGTTTGTAATATTTTTTTCCGCAAACGTTTTGTAAAGTCGTTTCTTAGAGCCCTTTTTGGCGCAAACGTAATGCGCGCGCAGAGCGATGTCTCGTGAAACTTCCCCTGCTACATTTGATGAGAGAGAGAGAGAGAGAGAGAGAGAGAGAGAGAGAGAGAGAGAGAGAGAGAGAGAGAGAGAGAGAGAGAGAGAGAGAATTGGTACATACACACGAACACACACACACACACACACACACACACACACACACACACAACACACACACACACACACACACACACACACACACACACACACACACACACAGCGCGCGAAGTTACAAGGTTCTCTTCCAATGTACCAATTCTGATGATTTGTCTTTTCTAAACTAAAGCTAACACAAGAAAACTTATTTCTGTTTGTCTATGCCATGCTTATCCCGAGTTTGAAGAAAAACAAATAATAATAATAATCACTGACCAAACAGACGGCATCCTTGGGGTTATGCGCGTAAATGTATCACTGTTTATTTATCTCCTTTCTTATTTTTGTTTGTTGTTATTTCATTTTTTCATTTTCATTTTTTTAGTGTCTAAACCGATCTCTCCCTCAGTCAATTCTCAAATCCTATTTTCGAATCAACGCAAAGTAAACCGCATTTTCCCCGCAGTTTTTAACCACCACCCCCTTACCCACCCATATCTCTGCTACACCCTCCTATCCACACACCCTCCCCCTTCTCTTCCCCAGCCACCCCCCCCCTCACACACACACACACACACACACACACACACACATCCACCCACCACCCCACACAATATATATATATTTTTTTTTGTTTTTTGTGTGCACATACACAACATATATCCACATATTCATTGTTTACCAACATAGTTATGACAATATCTGCATTGAGGTACAATGCAATACACTACATATTTCAACGTAGTCATTGTTTACCAACATAGTTATGACAATACCTGCATGTAGGTACAATGCAATACACTACATATATCAACGTATTCATTGTTTACCAACATAGTTATGACAATACCTGCATGTAGGTACAATGCAATACACAAC
>CM065711.1:1355728-1425728 GCA_017654935.2 Phymorhynchus buccinoides | reverse complement strand
TGTGTCTGTTTCAGACCGGAGGACGTTAAACAGATTTTTCTTATTTTTCTTCATTCATTCATTACCAAAGTCTGGGACGAGTATTGTTTGTGGTCTGTCTGTCTCTCTGTGTATAGATTTTATCAAAAACTACTGGACGGATGTTGATCAAATTTGGCGCAGATGTAAACACCTTACCTAGGAAGCTTCCTTTCGAAGTTCATGATCTAAAAAAAGGTTATTGATTTTTTATGATTAGTTTTTAAATCCATGTTAGTTCACTTTTTCTCAAAAACTACCTGGTGGATTTTAATCAAATTTGGTAGAGGTGTACACATTTAATTGAGAAGGGCTCATCTCAGTTGTCATGATCCTTCTGATTTTTGTTGATTTTTTTTTTAAACTTATACCTTTGCGCTTTGGGGACACCTTCCTTTGGCCAGTTGTTGAAGTACCCTGGCTAAAAGACTCCAGGGATCATCCCAACAGCCGAAGCAAATGAACTCTATGGTACAAGTGCGCCAGCTAGGGGTGTGAACATTACGTGTGCGACCGTTTTTTATTACCCCGCCACATGAGCAGCCACACTCCGAAAGAGCCAAAAAATAGAGCGGGAGGGTGTAAATCTACATTTTTGCCGAGAAATCAATGTCACTTAGTTTCGTATTTTTCAAAATGGCGGACGATAAAAACAACCGTCCGTGCAAACAAAAATAAATAATATAATAAATATTAGAAAAATATCCCCGACTTCTCAGTATTTAATGATGAATATTCTGTTCGTCCTGCATGCCACGAGACGCCTCTGAATGTATTTAGGGGCGAATCTTTCCCAAACAGCAAACAATTTGAATGAGGAAATGAGTATTTTTTTCATGGGTAAAATATTTTATGCAACACCGGGTTAACACTCTCTCCTATTTTATACATTTCTTCTCTGTCTCTAATTCTTTCACAGATTATCCAGCTCTCTCAGGCAGCCGACCCCCAGATTCCCGTCTGACCTTTCACCCCGACCACGAACTTCCGCTCCTGCGCAGTTGGTACCGGGAATTCCCCAACCCGGACAACGACCAATACATTGTCTTCACGCACGAGCTGAACCGAGGTCACGTGAGGCAGGACAGGCCGAAGCTGACGGCCCAGAAGATCAAGAACTGGTGGAAGAACGAACGGCAGAGAGAGAAGCGACTGCTGGAAAAGGAAGAAGAAGAGAGAGATAGAGCGGAGGGTGGTGTCAGCACCGCGGAAACTCAAACGTCTGCGCAACAAGAGGGGGGGGAGAGAAGAAGAAGGGGGAGACCGAGGGGGGCGAAGAACAAGAAAGCCAGATATTCGTTTGACGATTGGGGGGTGGAGAGAGGGTGGGAGGGGAGGAGAGAGGAGAAGGAGGAGGAAGAAGAAGAAAGATATAAAAGAATGAACTCTGATGGGGAAGAGGGGTGCCCAGAAGAAACATGCAGGGTTGAAGCGAGTCGAGGGTCTCCGAGTTTGGGCAAAAACGTCCCCGAAAGAAAAGATGAGCCTTTTCTCTCCAATCTAGGCTCCTCCCCTCCCCTCCTCCCCACTCTCCCTCCCCACGACAGAAGAGTGGGTCAGAAAACTGGCAAGAAAACCTTCCAGCTTCCCGCCACTGCAGAAAACTTCACCGCGTTTGGAGAGAGTCAAAGTCCGGGTCCGATGCTCAGTTCTGGAGCAATGCCATCTTCGTCGTCGTTTTCGTCGTCTTCGTCGTGGCAGTCCAATTTTCTGACGTGGTCCAGCCACAGAAGAAGCCCCGAGCAGGTTGTTGCTGCTTCCCCCGATCTACTATTGCCCTGGCAGCATCCCCACCCTCCTCCTCATCATCATCATCGTCTTTTTCAGCATAGAGGGGTTGGGTTCAGAACTGGGCATGGTCGACAAGAGACGTCGAGCGTTCCCATCGGAATCCCAGGGTTTGTGGACGTGGAGAGATATCGGTATAGCACCACTGCTGCTGCGACTGTCGGTTCTGGCCAGTCTCATGAGCATCTTCCTTTCCCTTCTTCTCTTCCTCTTCCTCCTCCTCCTTCTTCTTCATCTTCTGCTGCTGCTTCTAATTTGGATTTCTCCAACATTTTGCCGTGAACTTATAATGTTCAAAGTCAGATTTCCATCTCCCCCCCCCCCCCCCCCCCCCATGGGGATACCAAGGGGGTCTTTTGTATAAATAGTTTCCCCATCTTCTGGAAGTTCTGTGCTTGTAACTTCCTCTAATCTGTCACTCTCTTTGACTCTGCCTTTCCCCTTTGCTTGCTGTCATCTACTATCTGCCTTACCGATCCATTCTCCTGCCCTTTTTTTCAATAAATACTTTTTAAAAGATTTCCCCCGGCCGAAGTCGGACTTGCTGGGCCAAACTTTTTTCTTAGTTAGTCGCATAACGGCAGCATGACGCATCTGCGCTCATAATTGACAGGAAACTGTCTGAGCGATCGAAGAAGAAGAAGATATTCCTCTTCTGTTGCTGCTTCTAATTTGGACTTCAATCTCCAGTATTTTGCTGCGAGTCTTGTCAACGTGTTGTTGTTGTACCCTGGCTTAAAGACTCCAGGGATCATCCCAAAAGCCGAAGCACTTGAACAGTCTATGGTACAAACGCACCAGCTAGGGGTGAGAACATTACGTGTGTGACCGTTCGTTTGATTACCCCGCCACGTGAGCAGCCACACTCTGACTTCGGAGGATTTTGGACTGATGATGTTATGCTAGGAGCTTGCCACGGCTAAAGACAATCCCCGCATAGCTATGCATAACATAACTACATTTTGATGTAGCCTTGGTGTTCTAGCTTAAGTCAATTGGTCTGACACAGCCTTAAGCCCAGGAGAACCGAGAAAGTCGCCTCAAATGTCGGGGCCACAAGCAGAGAAGGAGAAGGGCTCTTCTTTTGTTCTTCTTTTGTTCTTCTTTTGTTCTTCTTTTGTTCTTCTTTTGTTCTTCTTTTGTTCTTCTTTTGTTCTTCTTTTGTTCTTTTTGCTTTTCTTCTTCTTTTGCAGAAAACAGTCTGGAACTCACTTGGATTGCAAAACGAGGTCTGTACGTGTGAGCACACGAAATTGCTTCCTTAAAGATCCACCAGATCACGTGTCGAAATCACGGATTTCACGTGTTTTTCCTCTTATAGCTGGAAATAAATCTTGTTTTGGCCAGGTCTCACTTCCATACAAATGCCCCAAAATTCAAACCGAAGAATCATTTTAAAGAGCAGCCTCGATTTGAATATGGGGACATGCGTATGTGGGTCACAGCTACCCAGAAAAAAACCAAGGGACCTAACCGTGGTGCGTCAGTGTATCTTTAACCAGATTGCAGAACTGTGGACCATGACATTGACATTGTGTCCATGACTGTTTTCAGACGAACACGCAACCCCGGCATCTTCATCCTAGCAGCAGAATATTCTCTAGCGTCACCTGTCTGCTGTAGAGAGGCACAGTGGTAGCGCGTTCGCCTCGTGTCAAGTAAACCCGAGTTCGAACCTGGGTACAGGGGATTTTTTCTGTCACTTTGCACTAGGCCTTACGGTCTGAACGTGGAGTCTTTCGGATGAGACCATAAACCGAGGTCCCGTGTGCCCATGCACCTCCTTTCCTTCCTTCCCTTTGGTCCCTTGACCGCTGTGGTCGTTGGGGGGAGTGATGGGCAGCAGCAGCAGACAACGTTCTCCACTTCTGCCTCTGGTGGGCGGCCGGGATCAGGTCAATCATGTTCATGTTGGTCCATTCTTTGACATTGTCGACCCAGTTCTTCTTTTGTGTGCCCATGCACTTAGCATACGTGGCAACGAAAAAGTTGTCATTTGGTCAAAATTTACCCACCCCCTTTCCTTCCTCATCAGTCACACAAACATCGCATGCAAAAAACAAAATAATATATTGGGTGGCGCGTCTCTGGCTGCGACGCGCTCTCCAGGTGGGAGGAACCCGAATTTCACAGAGACGCATCTGTGACTATAAAGTACCTACTACTACCTACTACCACTACTGTCAAACAGGCTAAATCAAACAGGCGATTTCCCCCAAATATCTGTCTCTTCCTCGGATTAAAGACGAAATTCTTCAAATATTTTGCTTCGATTTGTAATTTTTGCAAGCCATATTAATAAGCCTTCTGTAGTTTTGATTTGCATTCATGATTGTTTGTTTGTTTTAAATGTATTATTAGTTAGGTATGCATAAGGCATTTTCAATTTGCTGTGTGTCATTAAAAGTGACAGCTTTTTTAAAATTAATTAAACTGTTGCAATCTTTTTCTTAGAAACTATCTCCCTCTCTCTCTTTCTCTCTCTCTCTCTCTCTCTCTCTCTCTCTCTCTCTCTCTCTCTCTCTCTCTCTCTCTCTCTCTCTCTCTCTCTCTCTCTCTCTCTCTCTCTCTCTCTCTCTCTCTCTCTCTCTCTCTCTCTCTTGATTAATTTTGCATGCTTCATTATTTTTGTGTTGAATATATTGATTTTCTTGTATGTTTGTTTGAGGGTAAGATGTAAAAAAGCCCATTGTGTGCTTACTCTTTTTCCCTCAATAAAAAAAAGTTTCGTTCTCTCTCTCTCTCTCTCTCTCTCTCTCTCTCTCTCTCTCTCTCTCTCTCTCTCTCTCTCTCTCTCTCTCTCTCTCTCTCTCTCTCTCTCTCTCTCTCTCTCTCTCTCTCTCTCTCTCTCTCTCTCTCTCTCTCTCCTTTTTTTTCTTCTCAAAAGCGTAAGCAAGAAATGATTTGCACATAAGTACAGGCGTGCTGATTTAAGAGAAGTTCTATCACTTCTTAATACGAGTGTCCATAGTGTCCATAGACAAATCTTTTTTTTGTTATCTGGATTATTCCTTATTTAAAAATTTTAAAATGATTGTGTTACAAATGATTCAAATTTTTTAAAAATGATTGTGTTACAAATGATTATATACAAGTTGTTGTTTCGTTTGTGTTCAACTTTTTCAACCATTTTTTTATGTTTATTCATTTAAACAAATGTTAAAAAGAAAACTTGGTTCTCTTAGAAATGATTTATTCAAGTTGGTTCGTTTGTGTTCAGTTGTTTTGAACGATTTGTTGTTGCTTTTTATTCATTTAAAAAAGTCTTTAAAGAAACCTTGGCTGTTTTATAAATGATTTTAGACCCTGTGTTGTTTCGTTCAAAATAAGTGACGTCATTTGTATCCTCAAATAAATAAAGTGTCATTTTTGTGTTGTTTGCATGCTGTGTGGACACATTTGGAGGCTGATGCTTTTCTTAGTTACAGGCTGCTCTCTGTGTGTAGTAGTCCATCTTCATCCGGGGGGGGGGGGGGGGGGGGGGAGGCTGATGTTTTCTCAGTCACAGGCTGCTCTCTGTGTAGTAGTCCATCTTCATCCTATGGGGGGGGGGGGGTGCACATTTGGAGGCTGATGTTTTCTCAGTCACAGGTTGCTCTCTGTGTAGTAGTCCATCTTCATCCTATGGGGGGGGGGGGGGGGGGGAGGGGGACTGATGTTTTCTCAGTCACAGGTTGCTCTATGTGTAGTAGTCCATCTTCATCCTATGGGGGGGGGGGGGTGCACATTTGGAGGCTGATGTTTTCTCAGTCACAGGTTGCTCTCTGTGTAGTAGTCCATCTTCATCCTATGGGGGGGGGGGGGTGCACATTTGGAGGCTGATGTTTTCTCAGTCACAGGTTGCTCTATGTGTAGTAGTCCATCTTCATCCTATGGGGGGGGGGGGGTGCACATTTGGAGGCTGATGTTTTCTCAGTCACAGGCTGCTCTATGTGTAGTAGTCCATCTTCATCCTATGGGGGGGGGGGGGTGCACATTTGGAGGCTGATGTTTTCTCAGTCACAGGTTGCTCTATGTGTAGTAGTCCATCTTCATCCTATGGGGGGGGGGGGGTGCACATTTGGAGGCTGATGTTTTCTCAGTCACAGGTTGCTCTATGTGTAGTAGTCCATCTTCATCCTATGGGGGGGGGGGGGTGCACATTTGGAGGCTGATGTTTTCTCAGTCACAGGTTGCTCTCTGTGTAGTAGTCCATCTTCATCCTATGGGGGGGGGGGGGTGCACATTTGGAGGCTGATGTTTTCTCAGTCACAGGTTGCTCTATGTGTAGTAGTCCATCTTCATCCTATGGGGGGGGGGGGGTGCACATTTGGAGGCTGATGTTTTCTCAGTCACAGGGTTGCTCTATGTGTAGTAGTCCATCTTCATCCTATGGGGGGGGGGGGGTGCACATTTGGAGGCTGATGTTTTCTCAGTCACAGGCTGCTCTATGTGTAGTAGTCCATCTTCATCCTATGGGGGGGGGGGGGTGCACATTTGGAGGCTGATGTTTTCTCAGTCACAGGTTGCTCTATGTGTAGTAGTCCATCTTCATCCTATGGGGGGGGGGGGGTGCACATTTGGAGGCTGATGTTTTCTCAGTCACAGGTTGCTCTCTGTGTAGTAGTCCATCTTCATCCTATGGGGGGGGGGGGGTGCACATTTGGAGGCTGATGTTTTCTCAGTCACAGGTTGCTCTCTGTGTAGTAGTCCATCTTCATCCTATGGGGGGGGGGGGGTGCACATTTGGAGGCTGATGTTTTCTCAGTCACAGGTTGCTCTCTGTGTAGTAGTCCATCTTCATCCTATGGGGGGGGGGGGGTGCACATTTGGAGGCTGATGTTTTCTCAGTCACAGGTTGCTCTATGTGTAGTAGTCCATCTTCATCCTATGGGGGGGGGGGGGGGGGGGGGGGGGGGGGGTGCACATTTGGAGGGTGCACATTTGGAGGCTGATGTTTTCTCAGTCACAGGCTGCTCTATGTGTAGTAGTCCATCTTCATCCTATGGGGGGGGGGGGGTGCACATTTGGAGGCTGATGTTTTCTCAGTCACAGGTTGCTCTATGTGTAGTAGTCCATCTTCATCCTATGGGGGGGGGGGGGTGCACATTTGGAGGCTGATGTTTTCTCAGTCACAGGTTGCTCTCTGTGTAGTAGTCCATCTTCATCCTATGGGGGGGGGGGGGGGGGGGATGGGGGCTGTGCACATTTGGAGGCTGATGTTTTCTCAGTCACAGGTTGCTCTATGTGTAGTAGTCCATCTTCATCCTATGGGGGGGGGGGGGTGCACATTTGGAGGCTGATGTTTTCTCAGTCACAGGTTGCTCTATGTGTAGTAGTCCATCTTCATCCTATGGGGGGGGGGGGGTGCACATTTGGAGGCTGATGTTTTCTCAGTCACAGGTTGCTCTCTGTGTAGTAGTCCATCTTCATCCTATGGGGGGGGGGGGGGGGGGGGGGGTGCACATTTGGAGGCTGATGTTTTCTCAGTCACAGGTTGCTCACTGTGTAGTAGTCCATCTTCATCCTATGGGGGGGGGGGGGTGCACATTTGGAGGCTGATGTTTTCTCAGTCACAGGTTGCTCTATGTGTAATAATAATAATAATAATAGTGAATCATTTATATAGCGCATTCCTCCACCAATGTGGAGCTCTATGCGCTTAACAACAACAAAAATTAAGAAGCAACAAATTCAACAACAACACGAAATAATCGCTCACGCACATGCAAATAGGCATACACATACACACCCCACCCACACATACACGCACGTACCGGCACATACACACACACACACACACACACACACACACACACACACACACACACACACACACACACACACACACACACACACACACACACACCGCTACCATCACCACCACTCACCCCACCCAAAAAACACAATACAAAATACAATCATTTGAACAAAGCATCAACACACACACACACACACACACACACACACACTCTCTCTCTCTCTCTCTCTCTCTCTCTCTCTCTCTCTCTCTCTCTCTCTCTCTCTCTCTCTCTCTCGCAACAAAGCTGACGTACACATTGCAGTCAACACACAGTGAAACTAATATGGGGGGAGGGGAGTGTGTGTGTGAGAATAGAGTCCAGAAGTAATGTGGCCTAAAGGTTGTGATGTAGCTTGAACAGGTGGGTCTTGAGAGCTGATTTGAAACATTGCAAGGACTGGATATGGCGGATTTCGCGTGGTAAGGAGTTCCAAACTGATGGGGCCGAAAAGGAAAAGGAGCGCTCACCAAACATTTTTGTTCGTGTACTAGGAACACAGAGAATTTTGGAATCTGAAGATGACCGCAATTGCCTTGATGGAGCATAGACAGAAAGCATGTCAGAAATGTAGCTAGGGGCATTTCCAGAGAAATAAGAATGACATAGAGTGGAAATTTTGTAGTCAATACGTGCTTTGATGGAAAGCCAATGAAGGGATATCAGGAGTGGTTGAACATGATGATACTTAGAGACCTTGAGGACAAGTCTGGCAGCAGAGTTCTGGACTTTTTGAAGCTTGTCAATGAGGTGTTGGGGGCAGCCATACAAGAGTGAATTACAATAATCTAGTTTAGAGAGAACAAAAGCGCAGACTAGTATTTTAGTAGTATCTATAGACAGGAGATGGCGAATCGTACCAATGCGACGCAGCTCACAGTATGCTGACCGACAGATAGTTTGAACTTGTGAGTCAACACTCATATCTTGAGAGATGTGGAAGCCAAGATTTCTAGCAGAAGGAGAAAAAGGTATTTGAGTGTCACAGACAGAGATGGAATCAGGCTTTGGGTACGGAAGTTTTCTAGATGGAGAGTGGATGAACAAGGCCTCCGTTTTGTCGTCATTCAGCTTCAGTTTGTTTTGTAGCATCCATGATTTGATGTTGCGAATGCAGAATTCAAGTGAAGATATAGAAGGAAGAATGGTAGATGGGGATACAGGCTTGTGGAGTTGTGTATCATCAGCAAAAGACTGAGAATCAACTGAATGAGAAGTGATCAACTCGGACAGGGGTTTAGTGTACATGATGAAGAGGACTGGTCCAAGTACTGAGCCTTGAGGAACCCCACATGTGAGGCCAACCATTGCAGAAGATGAGTCATTGATGGAGACAGACTGAGTTCGACCAGAAAGGTAAGACGAGAACCATGACAGAGCAGTGCTTGATATTCCATAGGTGATTTGAAGCCTCTTAAGGAGTATATGGTGGTCAATAGTATCAAAAGCAGCTGAAAGATCCAAAAGAGTTAATATAGATGCGTCACCAGAGTCAAGAGCTAAGAGAATGTCATTAGTTACTTTCAACAGTGCCGTTTCAGTGCTGTGAAATGGCCTGTACGCTGATTGTGAACAACTGATGAGTTGATGTTCATTGAGATAGCCTAGGAGTTGATGAAGAACTAATTTCTCGATGATTTTTGATATGAAAGAGAGGTTGGATATAGGCCTATAGTTCTTGAGAGTGTTTGGGTCAAGGGATGATTTCTTTAGAAGTGGTTTGACAATGGCAGTTTTGAACACAGATGGAAAGGAGCCAGATGTCAGAGAGTTGTTGACAATATGGGTGAGAGTAGGGAGTAGTTCATCAAGATACTCTATGAAAAGTGGCGTCGGTATAGGGTCAAGAGGACAGGAAGTGGGTTTAGCTTTTAGAATGATCTTCTTCAATTCAAAGGCAGTAACTGGCTGAAATTCCAAGAACGTGGATGTTGTTCCTATTTGGTCTAGCAGGGTGGTAGGCCTAGGTGTGGAAGAAGCCTGATCAAGTTCGTTTCTGATGAGCTGGATTTTCTGAACAAAGTAGTCGTTAAAGACATCAGGAAGGTCACTGACAGGGTGGGTGGTAGGGAGAGGGGTGCTTTTTTCACGCCCCAGTAGTTTGCTGCAGATAGAAAACAGCCGACTAGAGGTCACTGCATTGTTTATTTGGTCAGTGTAAAAGGAGGATCTTGCTGTCAACACTATGTTCGCTATTTTTCGTTTCGCAGCGTTGAAGATTTGTTTTGTAACGGTAAGGGGGGTCTTAAGCCATGCTCTTTCAGCTACACGCTTTTCTGACTTCGCCGAGTTCAGTTCAGTGCTAACTAAAGGGTACCACGGCTCCAGTCTATCGGCACGCTCTTGGCGGTGACGTAACGGCGCGTGTGTGTCGATAACGCGAGTGAGAGCGCTGTTAAGGTTGTTGACCGTGGGGCATGATTCAGGGCAGATAGTCGCGCGCAACTCTGCTTGAAATGCTGATCTATCCATGCCGCGTACATTACGAGACTGTCTGTACGATGGGGTGTCAGACGGGACAGACAAACATAGTTCACAAACAATACAGAAATGGTCAGAAGCAAGAGATTGAGTGACATGAGTAGAGCGTAGCAAATCATCATCTGGTCTATAAATTACCCAGTCCAGAATGTGGCCACGTTCATGAGTTGGCTCGGTAACAGATTGACAAAAGTGAAACATATCCAAAGCATTAATCGTCTTAGTAGTTACAGGGTTATGCTGAGTATCAAAATGAACATTAATGTCTCCTAATATAATACACTTTCCAGAAAGGTTATTACAGTACTCTAAAAGGTCAGGGAATTCACTGAGAAACATAGCGTCTGTCAGTTTATTTTTGCGGCTTGGTGGAGGTCGGTACACGCAGATGAAGTGGACAGGAGAAGACGACGTTGCCAGGGTAACGCGAACTGCTTCAAAGCTGAGATGTTGGAAGGGAAAGGCAGTGGAGGTAGAAAGATGCTTGGCCAGAGAGTTCTTAGAGATGAGCGCAATCCCCCCACCGCGTGAAGGGCGGGGGAAGGAAGAGAGTGTGTAGCCAGATGGTGTCAGGTCAGCACACTTTGCTTCATCGCCTTGTTTTTTAAGCCAGGATTCTGTTATTACGAAAACATCACAGTCATTGTCCGTAATGAAAGAGTGGATCTCTGCTCGTTTCAGTGGGTCGCTAACAGATCTTGCGTTAAAGAGGGCCAGTTGTAGACTGTTGGAATCGTTACGTTGTGTTGTACTGGAGGGCCCATTGCTAATTGGAATACGTATCAGGTTGTCAGGGGAACGCTTGGTTGTACAGCTAGTATTTGTACAGTTCAGGGATTGTTCCACAGGATGGCAGTGAGAGGGAGGTAAGGGGTAGACAGGCAAGGCGTGTCGACCGACCCAGTGTTGGTTGATGTCAGGCGTTGGCAGCTTAGTGGTGGCCGAATCAGGTCTGTTACCACACACTGTGCTGATCTTTCTCTGTTTCCGCCGGCCACCACGGTGTTTCCGGACCCGTGGAAGATGGTATCCAATTCCCACTCCTTTGATGGCCTCTATTACAGAGGGGTCCAGTGGTGCTGGGGCAACAGACAGCAGTTGTTCTCGACCATAGGAGATTCGAGAAAGAGGCGCGGTGGGGGAGTGGTGAGGGGCTTGACTGAATGGAGTAGGGTCAACAAGTGGAGGGAGAGGCCCGTACAAGAATGGGGGAGAGGAGGGGTGAGGAGGATGGGGGATGGAAGAAATGGGTTCCACATGTTGGCAAGCAGGCTGGTATAGGGGGAATGACGTTTCTTGGTTAGCATGAGAGTTGGACAGTTGAAACAAAAAAGCAGTCCAAATAACTAGCAAATCAGGCGGAAGAACTGCACAAAACAAGCACCAATACACGCACCACTCCATCATGCTACACTTGTACACTTTTCACAACAATAAACGATCTAGGTACAACACTACAGTGAAAACATATCAGAGCTCGTGACCATGCTGCCTGTCAGGCGTGGAACACTTACTATAGACGTAGTAGTCCATCTTCATCCTATGGGGGGGGGGGGGTGCACATTTGGAGGCTGATGTTTTCTCAGTCACAGGTTGCTCTATGTGTAGTAGTCCATCTTCATCCTATGGGGGGGGGGGGGTGCACATTTGGAGGCTGATGTTTTCTCAGTCACAGGTTGCTCTCTGTGTAGTAGTCCATCTTTCCTATGGGGGGGGGGGGGTGCACATTTGGAGGCTGATGTTTTCTCAGTCACAGGTTGCTCTATGTGTAGTAGTCCATCTTCATCCTATGGGGGGGGGGGGGTGCACATTTGGAGGCTGATGTTTTCTCAGTCACAGGCTGCTCTATGTGTAGTAGTCCATCTTCATCCTATGGGGGGGGGGGGGTGCACATTTGGAGGCTGATGTTTTCTCAGTCACAGGTTGCTCTATGTGTAGTAGTCCATCTTCATCCTATGGGGGGGGGGGGGTGCACATTTGGAGGCTGATGTTTTCTCAGTCACAGGTTGCTCTCTGTGTAGTAGTCCATCTTCATCCTATGGGGGGGGGGGGGTGGGAGGCTGATGTTTTCTCAGTCACAGGTTGCTCTATGTGTAGTGCACATTTGGAGGCTGATGTTTTCTCAGTCACAGGTTGCTCTCTGTGTAGTAGTCCATCTTCATCCTATGGGGGGGGGGGGGTGCACATTTGGAGGCTGATGTTTTCTCAGTCACAGGTTGCTCTATGTGTAGTAGTCCATCTTCATCCTATGGGGGGGGGGGGGTGCACATTTGGAGGCTGATGTTTTCTCAGTCACAGGTTGCTCTATGTGTAGTAGTCCATCTTCATCCTATGGGGGGGGGGGGGTGCACATTTGGAGGCTGATGTTTTCTCAGTCACAGGTTGCTCTATGTGTAGTAGTCCATCTTCATCCTATGGGGGGGGGGGGGTGCACATTTGGAGGCTGATGTTTTCTCAGTCACAGGTTGCTCTATGTGTAGTAGTCCATCTTCATCCTATGGGGGGGGGGGGGTGCACATTTGGAGGCTGATGTTTTCTCAGTCACAGGTTGCTCTATGTGTAGTAGTCCATCTTCATCCTATGGGGGGGGGGGGGTGCACATTTGGAGGCTGATGTTTTCTCAGTCACAGGTTGCTCTCTGTGTAGTAGTCCATCTTCATCCTATGGGGGGGGGGGGGTGCACATTTGGAGGCTGATGTTTTCTCAGTCACAGGTTGCTCTATGTGTAGTAGTCCATCTTCATCCTATGGGGGGGGGGGGGTGCACATTTGGAGGCTGATGTTTTCTCAGTCACAGGTTGCTCTATGTGTAGTAGTCCATCTTCATCCTATGGGGGGGGGGGGGTGCACATTTGGAGGCTGATGTTTTCTCAGTCACAGGTTGCTCTATGTGTAGTAGTCCATCTTCATCCTATGGGGGGGGGGGGGTGCACATTTGGAGGCTGATGTTTTCTCAGTCACAGGTTGCTCTATGTGTAGTAGTCCATCTTCATCCTATGGGGGGGGGGGGGTGCACATTTGGAGGCTGATGTTTTCTCAGTCACAGGTTGCTCTATGTGTAGTAGTCCATCTTCATCCTATGGGGGGGGGGGGGTGCACATTTGGAGGCTGATGTTTTCTCAGTCACAGGTTGCTCTATGTGTAGTAGTCCATCTTCATCCTATGGGGGGGGGGGGGTGCACATTTGGAGGCTGATGTTTTCTCAGTCACAGGTTGCTCTATGTGTAGTAGTCCATCTTCATCCTATGGGGGGGGGGGGGTGCACATTTGGAGGCTGATGCTTTCTCAGTCACAGGTTGCTCTATGTGTAGTAGTCCATCTTCATCCTATGGGGGGGGGGGGGTGCACATTTGGAGGCTGATGTTTTCTCAGTCACAGGTTGCTCTATGTGTAGTAGTCCATCTTCATCCTATGGGGGGGGGGGGGTGCACATTTGGAGGCTGATGTTTTCTCAGTCACAGGCTGCTCTATGTGTAGTAGTCCATCTTCATCCTATGGGGGGGGGGGGGTGCACATTTGGAGGCTGATGTTTTCTCAGTCACAGGTTGCTCTATGTGTAGTAGTCCATCTTCATCCTATGGGGGGGGGGGGGTGCACATTTGGAGGCTGATGTTTTCTCAGTCACAGGTTGCTCTATGTGTAGTAGTCCATCTTCATCCTATGGGGGGGGGGGGGTGCACATTTGGAGGCTGATGTTTTCTCAGTCACAGGTTGCTCTATGTGTAGTAGTCCATCTTCATCCTATGGGGGGGGGGGGGTGCACATTTGGAGGCTGATGTTTTCTCAGTCACAGGCTGCTCTATGTGTAGTAGTCCATCTTCATCCTATGGGGGGGGGGGGGTGCACATTTGGAGGCTGATGTTTTCTCAGTCACAGGTTGCTCTATGTGTAGTAGTCCATCTTCATCCTATGGGGGGGGGGGGGTGCACATTTGGAGGCTGATGTTTTCTCAGTCACAGGTTGCTCTATGTGTAGTAGTCCATCTTCATCCTATGGGGGGGGGGGGGTGCACATTTGGAGGCTGATGTTTTCTCAGTCACAGGTTGCTCTATGTGTAGTAGTCCATCTTCATCCTATGGGGGGGGGGGGGTGCACATTTGGAGGCTGATGTTTTCTCAGTCACAGGTTGCTCTCTGTGTAGTAGTCCATCTTCATCCTATGGGGGGGGGGGGGTGCACATTTGGAGGCTGATGTTTTCTCAGTCACAGGTTGCTCTATGTGTAGTAGTCCATCTTCATCCTATGGGGGGGGGGGGGTGCACATTTGGAGGCTGATGTTTTCTCAGTCACAGGTTGCTCTATGTGTAGTAGTCCATCTTCATCCTATGGGGGGGGGGGGGTGCACATTTGGAGGCTGATGTTTTCTCAGTCACAGGTTGCTCTCTGTGTAGTAGTCCATCTTCATCCTATGGGGGGGGGGGGGTGCACATTTGGAGGCTGATGTTTTCTCAGTCACAGGTTGCTCTCTGTGTAGTAGTCCATCTTCATCCTATGGGGGGGGGGGGGTGCACATTTGGAGGCTGATGTTTTCTCAGTCACAGGTTGCTCTATGTGTAGTAGTCCATCTTCATCCTATGGGGGGGGGGGGGTGCACATTTGGAGGCTGATGTTTTCTCAGTCACAGGTTGCTCTATGTGTAGTAGTCCATCTTCATCCTATGGGGGGGGGGGGGTGCACATTTGGAGGCTGATGTTTTCTCAGTCACAGGTTGCTCTATGTGTAGTAGTCCATCTTCATCCTATGGGGGGGGGGGGGTGCACATTTGGAGGCTGATGTTTTCTCAGTCACAGGTTGCTCTATGTGTAGTAGTCCATCTTCATCCTATGGGGGGGGGGGGGTGCACATTTGGAGGCTGATGTTTTCTCAGTCACAGGTTGCTCTATGTGTAGTAGTCCATCTTCATCCTATGGGGGGGGGGGGGTGCACATTTGGAGGCTGATGTTTTCTCAGTCACAGGTTGCTCTATGTGTAGTAGTCCATCTTCATCCTATGGGGGGGGGGGGGTGCACATTTGGAGGCTGATGTTTTCTCAGTCACAGGTTGCTCTATGTGTAGTAGTCCATCTTCATCCTATGGGGGGGGGGGGGTGCACATTTGGAGGCTGATGTTTTCTCAGTCACAGGTTGCTCTATGTGTAGTAGTCCATCTTCATCCTATGGGGGGGGGGGGGTGCACATTTGGAGGCTGATGTTTTCTCAGTCACAGGTTGCTCTATGTGTAGTAGTCCATCTTCATCCTATGGGGGGGGGGGGGTGCACATTTGGAGGCTGATGTTTTCTCAGTCACAGGTTGCTCTATGTGTAGTAGTCCATCTTCATCCTATGGGGGGGGGGGGGTGCACATTTGGAGGCTGATGTTTTCTCAGTCACAGGTTGCTCTATGTGTAGTAGTCCATCTTCATCCTATGGGGGGGGGGGGGTGCACATTTGGAGGCTGATGTTTTCTCAGTCACAGGTTGCTCTATGTGTAGTAGTCCATCTTCATCCTATGGGGGGGGGGGGGTGCACATTTGGAGGCTGATGTTTTCTCAGTCACAGGTTGCTCTATGTGTAGTAGTCCATCTTCATCCTATGGGGGGGGGGGGGTGCACATTTGGAGGCTGATGTTTTCTCAGTCACAGGTTGCTCTATGTGTAGTAGTCCATCTTCATCCTATGGGGGGGGGGGGGTGCACATTTGGAGGCTGATGTTTTCTCAGTCACAGGTTGCTCTATGTGTAGTAGTCCATCTTCATCCTATGGGGGGGGGGGGGTGCACATTTGGAGGCTGATGTTTTCTCAGTCACAGGTTGCTCTATGTGTAGTAGTCCATCTTCATCCTATGGGGGGGGGGGGGTGCACATTTGGAGGCTGATGTTTTCTCAGTCACAGGTTGCTCTATGTGTAGTAGTCCATCTTCATCCTATGGGGGGGGGGGGGTGCACATTTGGAGGCTGATGTTTTCTCAGTCACAGGTTGCTCTATGTGTAGTAGTCCATCTTCATCCTATGGGGGGGGGGGGGTGCACATTTGGAGGCTGATGTTTTCTCAGTCACAGGCTGCTCTATGTGTAGTAGTCCATCTTCATCCTATGGGGGGGGGGGGGTGCACATTTGGAGGCTGATGTTTTCTCAGTCACAGGTTGCTCTATGTGTAGTAGTCCATCTTCATCCTATGGGGGGGGGGGGGTGCACATTTGGAGGCTGATGTTTTCTCAGTCACAGGTTGCTCTATGTGTAGTAGTCCATCTTCATCCTATGGGGGGGGGGGGGTGCACATTTGGAGGCTGATGCTTTCTCAGTCACAGGTTGCTCTATGTGTAGTAGTCCATCTTCATCCTATGGGGGGGGGGGGGTGCACATTTGGAGGCTGATGCTAGTCACAGGTTGCTCTATGTGTAGTAGTCCATCTTCATCCTATGGGGGGGGGGGGGTGCACATTTGGAGGCTGATGTTTTCTCAGTCACAGGTTGCTCTATGTGTAGTAGTCCATCTTCATCCTATGGGGGGGGGGGGGGGCACACATTGGAGGCTGATGTTTTCTCAGTCACAGGTTGCTCTATGTGTAGTAGTCCATCTTCATCCTATGGGGGGGGGGGGGTGCACATTTGGAGGCTGATGTTTTCTCAGTCACAGGTTGCTCTATGTGTAGTAGTCCATCTTCATCCTATGGGGGGGGGGGGGTGCACATTTGGAGGCTGATGTTTTCTCAGTCACAGGTTGCTCTATGTGTAGTAGTCCATCTTCATCCTATGGGGGGGGGGGGGGGGGGGGGGAGGTGCACATTTGGAGGGGGGGGGGTGCACTGATGTTTTCTCAGTCACAGGTTGCTCTATGTGTAGTAGTCCATCTTCATCCTATGGGGGGGGGGGGGTGCACATTTGGAGGCTGATGTTTTCTCAGTCACAGGTTGCTCTATGTGTAGTAGTCCATCTTCATCCTATGGGGGGGGGGGGGTGCACATTTGGAGGCTGATGTTTTCTCAGTCACAGGTTGCTCTATGTGTAGTAGTCCATCTTCATCCTATGGGGGGGGGGGGGTGCACATTTGGAGGCTGATGTTTTCTCAGTCACAGGTTGCTCTATGTGTAGTAGTCCATCTTCATCCTATGGGGGGGGGGGGGTGCACATTTGGAGGCTGATGTTTTCTCAGTCACAGGTTGCTCTCTGTGTAGTAGTCCATCTTCATCCTACTCATCGTCATCTGGTCTTCATAGGCCTTGAGACATAATAAAGAAAACAAGAAAGTTCTTGGGGGGTTTTAATGACAGTGTGTGTGGTGTGGGTGGTGTGTGTGTGTGTGTGTGTGTGTGCGTGTGCGAGTGTCAAGTGAAAGTCGACATTTTATTTATAGATGGACATTGAATAAGCAAACATACATGCTTTTTTTCATCAAGCCGTCTAACAAAAACAAAATGCAAACACACACGCACGAAACACAAACCATATTGCTTAGCTAAGTACATTAGAAACACGGAACAGATACATGTTTACAGTAAACAGCGGAAAGCTTAGGAAAAGCAAAACAATATCAACATATTGTGCCACATATTAACATAAAAAAGGGGGCACAACAGGTTATACGCACAGACACATCAACACATCTTTGTCTACACTCACTACTGTTTTGTCTACTTGTGGAAATGGGACTGGGTGTTCGTGTATGCGTGTGAATGCAAAGCACACAAAAAACCAAAAAACTAAATTGTTGAAATAGTTGAACACAAACGAAACAACTTGCATAGAATCGTAACAACAACAACAACAAAAAAGGAAGATTTTTTTAAAATATTTTTTTCTTTCGTTGTGTTCAACTATTTCAACAATTTAGTTTTTTTGTTTTTTGTGCTTTGCATTCATTTAAACAAATGTTAAAAGTAAACTTGGTTGTGTTAGAAATGATTTTAGGCGATTTGTTGTTTCGTACGTTTCTTGGTCCAAGGCCTTCGTGAACATTTTATTTTTCGTTGTCAGTTTTGCACCCCCTCCCCCTCTTTCGTATGTGACTTTTCTGAGGATTGTCAGTTCCCGATGAAAGCTGGGATCGTCTGTGCGTCATCCTTCCAACGTCAGGGTCAAAGGGAAGCAACTGAAGCGAGGGAACTTCAAAACCCGTGAAAGCTTACGGGTTTATCTCCCTTGTCTTTCCTTGCGTTTATTGTCCAGTCAACAGCAATGGTCGTCTCTTTTCCGAGTTCCTATGCCTATCTTTGCCAGAGATACACAGATGTAGAGAGAGATGTACAGAGACAGCGAGACACAGATGTAGAGAGAGACAGAGATACACAGATGTACAGAGAGATGTAGAGATAGACAGAGATACACAGATGTAGAGAGACAGAGATACACAGATGTAGACAGAGAGACACAGATGTAGAGAGAGATGTAGAGAGACAGAGAGACACAGATGTAGAGAGACAGAGAGACAGATGTAGAGAGACAGAGAGACACAGATGTACAGAGACAGAGAGACACAGATGTAGAGAGACACAGATGTAGAGAGACAGAGACACAGATGTAGAGACAGATGTAGAGAGACAGATGAACAGAGCGAGAGAGAGATACAGATGTAGAGAGACACAGATGAACAGAGAGCGAGAGAGAGAGAGACAGATGTAGAGAGAGATGTAGAGAGACACAGATGAACAGAGAGCGAGAGAGAGATACAGATGTAGAGACAGATGTAGAGAGACACAGATGAACAGAGAGCGAGAGAGAGAGAGACAGATGTAGAGAGAGATGTAGAGAGACACAGATGAACAGAGAGCGAGAGAGAGAGAGACAGATGTAGAGAGAGATGTAGAGAGACACAGATGAACAGAGAGCGAGAGAGAGAGATACAGATGTAGAGACAGATGTAGAGAGACACAGATGAACAGAGAGCGAGAGAGAGAGAGACAGATGTAGAGAGAGATGTAGAGAGACACAGATGAACAGAGAGCGAGAGAGAGATACAGATGTAGAGAGAGATGTAGAGAGACACAGATGAACAGAGAGCGAGAGAGAGAGATACAGATGTAGAGACAGATGTAGAGAGACACAGATGAACAGAGAGCGAGAGAGAGATACAGATGTAGAGAGAGATGTAGAGAGACACAGATGAACAGAGAGCGAGAGAGAGATACAGATGTAGAGAGACACAGATGAACAGAGAGCGAGAGAGAGATAGACAGATGTAGAGAGACACAGATGAACAGAGAGCGAGAGAGAGATACAGATGTAGAGAGACACAGATGAACAGAGAGCGAGAGAGAGAGAGACAGATGTAGAGACAGATGTAGAGAGAGACAGAGAGACAGACAAACAGCAGTCATACACAGGAATAGGTAACAACTAAAGGGTTCAGCATCATCTTGTGTATGAGTGTACACTTGTGTTTGTGTGCGTGTTTGTTCAAGTGTATGTTTGTGTAAGTGTGTGTGCGCGCTTCCGTGAGCATGTGTTTTCTGTGCGTTTCATGAAATGTGTGTATGTCTGTGTGCAAGAACGCGTTCAATCGTGTGCCTTCACGTACGTGCGTGCGTGTCTGCTGTGCGCGCGTGTGAGCGTTTCAAAGCTGATTGTAAAGCGCTTTGTGCTCGATAAAATGCGCTATATAAGTGTCCTTATTATTATTATTATCTACACACACTCACACGCTTGCGCGCGCACACACACACACACAGTCACTTTTACTACCCAACACAATTTTCTTTTCATATTGATTTTTTTTTTATTCACTAGAAAAACATTGACTTTATACATTGATATCCAAATATACACCTACAATACACTGGACAAAAGCTACACGGAATACTAATGAGTGACACACACAGAAACACACATCTGGAGGGAAAGGAGGGTAAAAAGAACACAAATATACATACAAGTGTCCCAACACAAACAAAAAAATGACAATTTTAAAAAAAATCATGGAAACAAGTTAAATTCCGCTGCTTCGAACAGAACGAAAATTGGTGATTTTATTTTCCAAAAAAGTCCTTTAAAACGAGACAATGGCAACAAGACGAGAAGCTGAAAGGTTTTATTGGGTGTTTTTTTACACGCACAATTTTTAAAAATGATTTTATTCACCTCTTAATGAAGCCAATGGCTATACAATGGTGATTTTTTATTTTTTTAAATGCACAACACACAAAACAGAAAAAGAGTGCGATGGAAAAGAGTTATCGGTCTTGGTTAGAAGAGTGAAAAGTGTTTACGTAGCGACAATTTCACACCAAATTGGGAGAAGAAAGACAGACAAAGGAATAAACAATGCTCGTCAAATGCTCTCTCACAGTGTTCAGATGCAAATTACAGACTAATGCTTTCAACAAATCATTCAAACTAATCTCAAAAACGGCAGGCACAAATTTCGCTTACCATTTTCAGAATAACAAATTCATTTCACATGAAAACTAGATTGTTTTTTTCATTTACAACATAGGTAGCAATGACAATCCCCCTATGGGTTTAAAAAATATTTGCGAAAGTATTTTGTGGGAAAAAAATAACGAAAATGTATTTCAAAACAAGTGTGTTGCTTTTCAAACATACCTCAACAATTCATATTAAAGTCTTTTATGATATGCAACAAAAATGAAAACGAAAAGGAAACAAACTGAAAATGTATGAAAGAGCATTCGGCAAAGCATCATCAACAACAACAAAAAGTGTAGAAAAAATGTTAAGATTGCATAACATCTCTAATAATTAAAACCAAAATAATTGAGAAAAAAGGGGAGATCCACATGAAAACTGAAAAGAAAGAAAAAGACGAAAAACCTCCGGCACAGCACAAAATAACAACACGACGGAAGACTAAAACAAACAGTCATTTTGTCTTCCATTTTGAAGAGAAATCATGATCCTTAAACATTCACAATTGTTTTCTAAGGGGGGGAATTAATCCTAAGCCCATGCCCCCATATTTAAATTCTCAAAAAGGAAGAAACATTCCTAGAACACCCCTCACCACAACTGATATAAACCGAGAGGTTTTATGATAAATGGTATTGCTGATTTGTGCTTCACGACTGTTCCTCCCTCCACAGCATAATGCACGCACAATTCATGGGTCAACCCTAACGTGGAGATGAAGTGAACCAAACTTAGCCAAGTCCTTATTTTTAGGTGACTAACTTTCAAAATGTTTGCATTCAGAACCCCCACCCCAAGAACAAACAAAAAAAGCTGTCAAACTCTTAGCGCTAGGAAACATAAAGGAGAATCCGCTAAAATAAAACCGTTAAAATCAATTTGTACTATTTCGATCCATTTTCGTCCTTTTAAAACAATTCAAATAAATAACTTATTCTCGATTTCTTAATAATGGGATGCGGTAGGGCGGGACCCAAAATAAAATGGACTTTAAAAAGGTCACTTAAAAACTAGGATAAATTCATACGTGCACAGAAGCCAAAGGATGCCTTAAAAGGATGATGAGTTCTCTTTTGAAGATCACGTGTGCTGTGAGCAAAACTTATGATAAAATATCTTTATACAAATATGAAGTGGGTTTAAGGGGAGTTTGATACACTTTTGCACCCGTCAACTATTAGCCATTTTTGCGCATTTCTAGGTCCATTAACGTCAACCGATAAATTCACTTGTGAGGTAAGAAACTGAACTTTGCTTGGCTTATTCATTTACAAAATGTTATTTACTATTCACAAATGCAAACCGCATACTATACAATGTGTCTTTATATATATATAATAATCTATCATATCAGTAAGTCATCACAATATATAAAACAAAATTGCTGCAGTTTTTTTAAATGAAGAAAATAAAACTAGTGTGTAGGTAGATGATGACAAAAAAATACTGTGGCATGGCGCTTTAATGAATTATTGTTATGCAAAACAACACAGCCCTGGTGGTCTTTAAATCTATTTTTAGCACTTTTCAATTCTTTGTTTATTCACACATTCTTCAAAGTTTCATTGAAACAAGTTCTCCGCACACACAAACACCAAACAGTTGAACATTTTCACCGTCCATTTACAAATTCTGTACATAGCTTTTTTGAGATATACATGCACATGTTGGTTCTTTTTCTGTCTGTGCAACACTCACACGCACACACAAACTCACACTCTCACACACGCACTAAAAATCAGAACACGCACATGCGCACACACATTTTCCTAGTTCAAGCAAACACAGTGTAACACAAAGCATGAGACGGCCTCTTTCTCTCTTTCGTACGCGCATGCACACGCATATGCAAATGACATTTCCTGGCACATCTCAAGACCTTCCCATCGTCCATACACACAGAATGTACAGCTTTCCTGGCTACTAGAAGCTCAGGTTATTGAACAAGGCAGTATGTCGGGTGATTTTCATGAAGTATGTGGAGAGGGGTGGGGGGTATTTTCAGATTTATACAGCTGAGGTTGGTGCGGAATGAGCGACGCGTCACCTAGAAATGTTCCTCTTCTTTGCTATACATCACGCGTTATTTCAATCGCCTGTACAGAACACAATTTGATCTTGACGAAAATGGACGATTTGTTTTGTTTTCTTTTCAAGACAGATCCATCCTCCAGAATATGCACATTTTGTACACGATTCTTTATCAAAATGTTTTTACAACTGTGCTGAAAAAATGTACATCCCATATATATATTTTTTAAAAAACAACCGACTTTCTACAATTTTTTTTCCAAAAACGGGGGTCACGACTTTATGTATATATTTGCAGCGCACTATAAATTGGATAATATCCTAGAAAGGCGTTTCTTTTACAAAACGTTTTGAGGTAAGTGATGACTGTACATATCTGGTCTTATAAAAATGAGGTGGAAGAAAAGAAGTCCGCTGTAAGTGCGTTGACACTTTACGAAATTTCTGCACAAATGATTCCGTTATGAAATATATGCAGTGATATGAAGGTCAAGTGTACAAGTATATAAAATCTTTGATAAAAAAAGAAGACAATTTGATCATGATTACATTTAGCTTTCTATACACTTTTCCGTTTCATTTCTATCACTTGTTATGGTTCGTTTTCTTTATTATTTTTTTTACATAAGTACAAAATCTTTGCTTTCTTTTTACAAGTGAGAGACGATTAAAAAAAATGTAACCAAATTTACAAAAAATTCTTGGATTATTTTCAAGGAGTTAACGAAACAATGATTGGGACACTAAACATGGAAAACATTCTATCACTTTGCTATGGGGAGAGAGAAAGAGAAAAAACAGATTGTGCATGCAGAAATATTTACTCCATGAACATTTTATTTTATTTTTACTTCAGTCGGCAAACCAGGAACGTTAAGAAACAGCTCTAATTACAACTATGCTAGCTGAACTAGAACAGGGTTATTTGAAGGGGATTGGGAGGGGGAGGGGGGAGACTGACATCCACTGATTACAATATACACCCCAGCACAAAACCACATCTACTTTGAAACAGCTCTAATTACAACTATGCTAGCTGAACTAGAACAGGGTTATTTGAAGGGGACTCGGAGGGGGAGGGGGGAGACTGACATCCACTGATTACAATATACACCCCAGCACAAAACCACATCTACTTTGAAAAGAAAAAACAACTGATGATAAAATCGCACACAGGATTTCTTCCTATGCAGTAATATTGTTCCACTTTATGACACTAGGAAGGGAATGTTAACTCTGATCACACATGATGAGTTGGGTTAGCGCACAAGCATAAATGCAAGGCAAAAGTGAGTTAAGCTAAAATTAAAAATAGTAAAACAACAGCGTAGTAGAGCTAAGATTTGACCATTTAAATAACAATGAATTATAAGTTATTTGTGGAATCTGCTGTGCATATAATTATTGACCTCTTTAGTTTACCTACGCCTTTTCTTCTACAGTATAATCAATTAACGTTTCCTTAATTTTTAATTTTTTCTTAAAGTATGAGTTCCAAAGCTGAACTGGATATGAGAGGATATAGAAACATCACAGAATATGTTCTGAGAAATATATGCACCAACGGTTAGAAATATCAGCGATATGCTCGACAATACAATTTCATTATCATTATTCACAAGGCTTTTCGATTCTTTTAAAAACGATGCAACCACCTTACCAATATCTTGGAATACAGACTATGCGCAAACACACCTTTCCATTAAATAACTTGCCCCTTATTAACAAAGCGCTGATTGTCGGAAAGAAACGCGATTATTAATTATCTTTTTTAATACTTGAGACAGGTCATTGAATGGAAAGTAATTACAAACTCTAATTCCCAGTTAAGACGGGTCAAACAGAAATGTCACAAATAGGACAAAATGGACAATAACCAACAAAGATTGTAAATGAAAAAACTCAGATGTAATGGATGCACAAGTAGAGGACAAAATGAACAATACACAAGACACGTGTGACACAATATACGTGTGACATAAGACGCATGTGACACAATATACGTGCGACACGCGTGACACAACACAGGACGTAAACACACGCCGCTTTTCCCCAATAGTCCACTCAGAAATGTTGGCGAGGTTCTCAAGCTGCTAAATACTCTCTCCCCTGAATCGGAACACAAAATAGTTTAAACTTTGCTGCCGTCCTTCACATACAATGTTTTTCTTATCTTCCCTGTCGAATTCTTCTTGCTCAAATCACGTTTTCTATCAAGCGAAAACCCTGCTGTTGAAAAAGAAGAAGAAAAGTAGTTTTACATTTCTGCATGCTTGGTTTTTTGTTTTATTTAACCTTTCCTTTGTCTTAATTTTTGCTGTCTTTGCAATTCTTGTTCTTCTGCATTCCCAGGCCATATGGCCATAATGAGTAAAGTATGTATGTGTTCGTTTTCAGTTTTCACTGGTCTCCCCGCTGCACACAGCCGACACATTCCGAAGGAGCTCAAAGGAGAGAGTTATTTGGAAGATTTGTTTGAAAAAAGGCAGGAAAATGGGCCAATAAGTCAGAAAGATAGCAGATGACAGTAAGCAAAGGGAAAAGGCAGGAGAATGGACCAATAAGTCAGAAAGATAGCAGATGACAGTAAGTAAAGGGAAAAGGCAGGAGAATGGACCAATAAGTCAGAAAGATAGCAGATGACAGTAAGTAAAGGGAAAAGGCAGGAGAATGGGCCAATAAGTCAGAAAGATAGCAGATGACAGTAAGCAAAGGGAAAAGGCAGGAGAATGGGCCAATAAGTCAGAAAGATAGCAGATGACAGTAAGTAAAGGGAAAAGGCAGGAGAATGGGCCAATAAGTCAGAAAGATAGTAGATGACAGTAAGCAAAGGGAAAAGGCAGGAGAATGGACCAATAAGTCAGAAAGATAGCAGATGACAGTAAGTAAAGGAAAAAGGCAGGAGAATGGACCAATAAGTCAGAAAGATAGCAGATGACAGTAAGTAAAGGGAAAAGGCAGGAGAATGGGCCAATAAGTCAGAAAGATAGCAGATGACAGTAAGCAAAGGGAAAAGGCAGGAGAATGGGCCAATAAGTCAGAAAGATAGTAGATGACAGAAAGCAAAGGGAAAAGGCAGGAGAATGGACCAGTAAGGCAGAAAGATAGCAGATGACAGTAAGCAAAGGGAAAGGCAGGAGAATGGACCAGTAAGGCAGAAAGATAGTAGATGACAGAAAGCAAAGGAAAAAAGGCAGGAGAATGGACCAGTGAGGCAGAAAGATAGTAGATGACAGAAAGCAAAGGGAAAAGGCAGGAGAATGGGCCAATAAGTCAGAAAGATAGCAGATGACAGTAAGCAAAGGGAAAAGGCAGGAGAATGGGCCAATAAGTCAGAAAGATAGTAGATGACAGAAAGCAAAGGGAAAAGGCAGGAGAATGGACCAGTGAGGCAGAAAGATAGCAGATGACAGTAAGCAAAGGGAAAAGGCAGGAGAATGGACCAGTAAGGCAGAAAGATAGTAGATGACAGAAAGCAAAGGGAAAAGGCAGGAGAATGGACCAATAAGTCAGAAAGATAGCAGATGACAGTAAGCAAAGGGAAAAGGCAGGAGAATGGACCAGTGAGGCAGAAAGACAGTAGATGACAGAAAGCAAAGGGAAAAGGCAGGAGAATGGGCCAATAAGTCAGATAGTAGATGACAGAAAGCAAAGGAAAATTAGAGGAAGTTACAAGCACAGAACATCCAGAAGGTGGGGAACTATTTGTACGAAAGAGCAACGGGGAGGGGCAAGGTCGTCCAGCTCCCCGTATGGAGGCACGAGGCATCCACCCACTGCCCCAATCATGAATCTTGGCTATGTTTTAAATAGCTTTTAGTTTATTAATAGAAATCTGTAGCTTTTTAAAAAAAATCTCCATCCACAAATGCAAAGCTCACCCCAAACATAGAACTGAGAGACTATGGACTGGTTTATGCAGACGTGTATATAAACAACAACAGATGTCAACCGACGCAATACGAGCATGCGTAACACAAACAACAAACGGACAGACGCACACACAACATGAAAGGTGTATAAAATGGTTAGATACAGATTATCGCTAATCACGCTAATTTCCCATAACCAAAGTCAAAGCTACTGGATACAATGAAGAAAAATGATACAAGTTATTTGATACATTGTTGGTATCGGCACACACATACAAGCATAACGAGTAATAGTAAAATGGATACATGGAGAAAAAAGAAAGAAGAAAAAACGGTTTACGCACAGGCTTTGCAAAGAGGGAAAGAACAGCCCTGACTTGGTTTTTAATCACAATATTACTAACATTTTTAATCACTATATTATATTACTGACATTTATGAAGCTGAAACTGGAATTAGAGATGTCTAACTCAATGTTCAGTGTTCAGGAACAAAACCTTTAAACATCCGGAATCTGTGTGTGCACATGTGTATGCACAAATATAGTGAGAAGGGGAAAAAAATGACGGCTAGAATGTTTTTTTCTTTTCTGAATTTGTCTTATTTTTCAACAAAATGATTGTTTTTCTCATTTTAGAGAAAACCTGACACTTGAAAGCAGTGCTCATGCTTGTTTCCAACTTAATGCATCCAGTTCTTGGCATGTTCTTTTCTTCACTGGTCAACTGTTGTTCATTCCCTAGCCACCAAGCTGTCCTGTCCAACTTAATGCATCCAGTTCTTGGCATGTTCTTTTCTTCACTGGTCAACTGTTGTTCATTCCCTAGCCACCAAGCTGTCCTGTCCAACTTAATGCATCCAGTCCTTGGCGTGTTCTTTTCTTCACTGGTCAACTGTTGTTCATTCCCTAGCCACCAAGCTGTCCTGTCCAACTTAATGCATCCAGTCCTTGGCATGTTCTTTTCTTCACTGGTCAACTGTTGTTCATTCCCTAGCCACCAAGCTGTCCTGTCCAACTTAATGCATCCAGTCCTTGGCATGTTCTTTTCTTCACTGGTCAACTGTTGTTCATTCCCTAGCCACCAAGCTGTCCTGTCCAACTTAATGCATCCAGTCCTTGGCATGTTCTTTTCTTCACTGGTCAACTGTTGTTCATTCCCTAGCCACCAAGCTGTCCTGTCCAACTTAATGCATCCAGTCCTTGGCATGTTCTTTTCTTCACTGGTCAACTGTTGTTCATTCCCTAGCCACCAAGCTGTCCTTCCCTCTCCATAAAGCGACAATGTTTTGTGCAAAAAATTGTTTTCATCCCACCACCAAAAAAACCCCTGAGCATTACAGCAGCTCGCAAAAATGACAAATCACGTCAAACCAGCCTGCATCCCGGCCACAAAATGACAAATCACGTCAAACCAGCCTGCATCCCGGCCACAAAATGACAAATCACGTCAAGCCAGCCTGCATCCCGGCCACAAAAAGATCCTCCCATGTTCCGTCAGGGTTGAAAAACATCATCCAAATGTCCAATAGAAATGGCGGAAAAGGCAAGGCAGCGGGTTTGAATGTGAACAGAGCCACGAAGGCTTCAATGGGAAAAGAACCGAAGGTTACAACATTCCAATTTTCAACGATAATGGCCGTGTGTGCGTGTGTGTGTGTGTGCGCGCACGCAAGTGCATGCATACACATTTTCATATTGCTACTATTTTCAGAGCTTCAGATTCTCGGCGCGCCCGCGCTGACGCATATTTTTCGTCTGACGCATGTCAACACGTTGGGACGTAACTATTTCTTAGTTAGGCGCATAATGGCAGCATGACGCAACTGCGCTCGTATGACAGGAAACAGTGATTGACGAAGAAGAACATTTTTTTGATCCGACATCACTAGTAAGCCGATCGAAAAAGAAAGTGTTGCAACCTTTGTTCCATCTTGGTAGAATAGCAAGCTGTGGCAACTCCGTACCGATTCCTGCAAGATAACTCCAGGGCGAGCAGCAACAGCGACTCCTCATGCTAGCTTTTCCTTCTATGCATTACCTTTTCTTGTGTAAAATAAACATGGAAATCGCCGTATCGCCTCTGTCACAAAACCCAAAACAATAGTCCCTTTCATTGCATTTTGTTCTCTCCATCACGCATCCCAAATTTGGGACTTTCAAAGCATCGAAGGCCTTTTGGGGAAAAAGACCCACTTCAGAAATATTTTAGCGGGAAAACGTTTGGTACGGGGGGCAAGAGATGGGGGGGGACAATGCAATACAAAGTCAAAGATTCAATATTTACAACATGGTCAAACATTTTCATGGTGATTTTCAATACGTCAAACGATTTTCAAGATGAATGGGGTTTTTTAAATAGAGACTGGAAGAGCATGCATGAAAAAGATACACAAAAAAGGTGGATAGAAAAAGACTGGGGGAAGAATTGATAAAGCAATAGCACTCACACACACACTGGGTGAAGAATTGATAAAGCAATAGCACTCACACACACTGGGTGAAGAATTGATAAAGCAATAGCACTCACACACACACTGGGTGAAGAATTGATAAAGCAATAGCACTCACACAGAGCGTGTTGGAAATGTGTACAGCTTGTCACCAAAAAAGTCACAAAAACAATGACAGTTGAGGGTTGGAAAAGTGGGGGGGGGGGGGGGTGCAACAAGGATCACATGACTAATGTCAGCCAATCAAATGGACTCGACTGTCAACCGAATGGACTCCATTGTCAACCAGTCGGATGGGTTTTTAAATCAGCAGGGCATCAGTTAGTTTTGTGTGTCGTTTGGAACATCATTGGAAAAAGCGAATCTACCTGGCGTAGGGCAATGAATACAAGCTGTACATTTATCACTAGAGTAGGAAGATGGGGGACAGAGGGAGGAAGGGAGAGAGAGAAACAGACAGAGAGACAGACAGGCAGAGAGAGAAACAGACAGAGAGACAGACAGGCAGAAAGGCTATTAGGTAATATTCCCTCCCTCTCAATTCTTCAAACTTTGGAATATTATTTTGTTAAGGACAAAAAAATATCGCTGCTAAAAAAAAAGTACACATTTGCGACCCATAATCTATACACAGTGTGATATCTACACATCATGGTTAAGGGGAATAGACAGAGGGGGGTCAACAGGTCCCCCCGCTTTGGCCCGATCGCTATACACGTTGTCAACCTTGCTATTATTTACAAACACGGGTCGCCAGGAATTTGTCACTTTAATGAAATTTACGCACCTGATTTTATTGCATAGGCAGTGTTCAGTTTAATCATCATTTTCAGACGCCATTGGAATACTCCGCTTAATTACACTATATTACAAACGTACATAATACTATGAGCGAAAGATGTATAAACTGGGTTTAGTGGTGGATAGAATTGTCATCCTGTTATCATTTTCTGTACACAGGTTCACGACAAATTTGGTGCGAGGATAAACGTGGGAAGGAAATGAAATGCACAACAAACACACAAACGCACAAAGAAAAAGATGAGTCCAGGAATGCAAATTAAACCTGTCAGTCGGTCGATCGACTCGAGAGAAAAAACATGTTTCAGGATGAAAAAGACAAACTTTATCAAGGAAAAGAAGAAGGCAAGAAAATTGGTATAGAGTTCTCTTCAAAATTGGTATAGAGTTCTCTTCAAAATTGGTATAGAGTTCTCTTCAAAATTGGTATAGAGTTCTCTTCAAAATTGCTATAGAGTTCTCTTCAAAATTGCTATAGAGTTCTCTTCAAAATTGCTATAGAGTTCTCTTCAAAATTGCTATAGAGTTCTCTTCCAAATGTCTTTCTCTTCAATTTCGTCTAAATTGTGAAAATGGTTGCCAACACTGAACAGTGCAGACAGCCAGAGAAAAACAATTCTCGGTTTTCAAAATTCTTGGAAACAGAAAGAAGATTTACATTTAAAATTTCTCTCATAAACAAAAATGAAAAAGGAGACGAGTGAGAAGAATAAAAAGGGGAAAAAAGAGAAGAGTTCTTGACAATTGGTTTATTTCCACAGGACAATGTAAAAATACATACGGAGGGGAAAACAAGCACATAATTACCATAAAACCTAACTTGGCACAAGGTTTATACTTTAAATCCATTAATTTACATCCTTTTTCTTAATAAAATAAAAAGGGTGAATGAAAGAGAAGAGGCGATGACACAAACAAATTTTGAAACAGCGATTTTGAAATAACAACTAAATCTAAACACCGTAATTCGCAATTAAAACATTTGACAAAATTGGTTTTCTTTCATCTGGACAAAGACAGAACGAAGAAAGAAAAAAAAAATACTTGCAAGCAACATGGACAAAATTACAACTGTTATTTTCGTGAAAACTTTTCCCACACCATTGATTATGATTCAGATATTTTAAAACCAAAAAACAAAAACAGCCAATTTGTCCGCCCAATCAAATCTAACAACACAGCAAGGAAAACACCCACCAAATTCCAAAATCAATTTGATACACATTAATTCTACAAAAAACGCAATATTTATCTGGATATACGTGATAATGCTACCAAATTTTTTAAAAAAATCCACAAATAATCCGGATATACAGTTTAAAGTTGCACAGAGTGGAAATTCAAAATGGCGTTCTTTACAAAACTCCCTACAAAGTACCAAGCTTATACATCGGCAAAAGAAAATATACAGGAATTATCATACTGAAATTTGACCCAAACTTGAAAGCTGTACATATTGGTGGAAAATATGTACAGCGCAAAGCTACACATCTACTGCCCGTATACACACAAGGACCCTACGCTGTACACTATCTGTACATGGCTATACACACAGCACACCGTTTGAAAAAGGCACAGAAGTCTACATGCACAGCAGTGACACTTAAAAAAACCAACTAAACGACAGAGGGGAGGGAACCCATGTACAAAGGGAGGCGAGCCCATTTACAAAAAAGGGGGAGAACCCATTTACAAACGAGCGCATTTACAAAAGGGACGAACCCATTTACAAATTTGTACAAATCTTAAGCCACAACGCAGATTTGACGGTAAGCTGTACAAGTCCCTTTCCCCGTGAAGATCAAAACACCGCAGTTTTCTGTTAGTTGAAAGCTCATACAATTGGCTAAAAAAACACTATAAAAGCAAGAATGTTAATATACATATTCAATCTAGTTCTCTTTCGTACCGATTGTGTGTGGATGTATGCTACAGAACATTTACAGTGTGAGAGTGCAACGGAACGTCGGAGAAACTTCATGCATATACTTACGACGTCGAGAGCAATGGCGACATTTTTCACAGCGAAACATTTGACATTTCCATCTACAGTACCAAACCGTCAGGTCACCCACACAGGAACACGCAGCTTGCTTTTATTTGCCAATTTACGTAGATATTTCTCTGCAAACTGGACTTTGATGACGAAACGGAAATTGAAATGATTACAGCAGAGCGAAGATCACAAGAATAAAAGTTTGACAAAGGAACAGCCATGCAGGATTGGAACCAACCCTTGGAGCATAAAAGAAATGTTTGAAAGACAGGCTTCAGTCATCAACACAAAATAAACCAGTGCAGCTGGTATTACAAAGTTTTAAAAACAACTAAACCAAAAACGTGTGAAAGAAACTTGACTTTTTTTTTATAAGCGCTCTAACCTACGATTGAAGAAAAATCATTTAAAATCAAGAGGAAAATAACTGGAAATTACTGCTACAAAAATAACTGAAAATCAAAATGTCAGTGTGTTCTAAACAAAGCAAATGTTACACCTGCTGACATAAGTAAACTACTAAACCAATTCCAACAATTAACTCCAACTTCAAACTGATCCCAGCAGTCCAGTCCATTCCTAACCTAAAACCAACCCATGTGCTAAACTCTACCACAAACCAATTCAGCATTTCATTCCATTTCTAACCTAAAACCAACCCATGTGCTAAACTCTACCACAAACCAATTCAGCATTTCATTCCATTCCATTCCTAACCTAAAACCAACCCATGTGCTAAACTCTACCACAAACCAATTCAGCATTTCATTCCATTCCATTCCTAACCTAAAACCAACCCATGTGCTAAACTCTCTCACAAACCAATTCAGCATTTCATTGCATTTCTAACCTAAGACCAACCCAAGTGCTAAACTCTACCACAAACCAATTCAGCATTTCATTCCTCGACCAACGGTTATCGTTTCAATTCATCTCCAAACCTCAAAAACCTGTTCCAGCAAAGTTTTTTCCCCCATTGAAACAATAACTGCTTCCATCCACAACCAACCTGAAGCCAATTTCAGCAATAAATACCACCCCTACTCCAACCGAAAAAACAACACTAGCTCTCGTAGAATCCAACACTTGTCAAGAAACCAAATCAGACACTAAACTCCATCCCAAAAACTGACCCCAAATTGCACCACACTAGTCTTCAACCTGTCTTATAACTTCTGTCCCAATCCTTTCTAGTGAAACAACATCATTCTACAAGAATTTTGAAAAACAAGACAAAGTCAAAGGTCAGGGCTTAGGTTGAAGCAACGGATTAACTGCAGAAAGCTTGATAGCGAACGGATCAACGGAAAAATCAACCAACAGAAGCAGTGATAAAAAACATCAGCCAACATAAGCGGTGTGGGGGGGGAACAAAAATCAAACTGAAAGCAGGAAGACCGTAACAGAACCATAACAGCAGTGTAGCAAAACGAGAGAGAGAGAGAGAGAGAGAGAGAGAGAGAGAGAGAGAGAGAGAGAGAGAGACAGAGAGAATGACAGAGATTTCGAGAGAGAGAGAGAGAGAGAGAGAGAGAGAGAGAGAGAGAGAGAGAGAGAGAGAGAGAGAGAGAGAGAGAGAGAGAGAGAGACTGATATTTTATTCGCAAATATTCTTTTCTACATAGACTTTACAATAAGAGAGACAGAGAGGGACAGAGAGCAACCAATAGTCATGATCAAAAACATCTATGAATAATAATAATAATAAAAATTAACCAGCGGTTTTAAGTGTTCATTTCCTACGATATACATATTCATCATCCAAAAGTGCAGGTTACAGCGAGGCAAAGCAAAGACAACACATTTTTCTAGATACTCTCCCCTTTGTACAACAAGCATGATCTCCCCTTTTTATGTCCCAAATGTACAATTCCCCTCATTTACAACTGATTGATTGATCGATTGATGTGTACAGCGACAGTTTAACTGTCGTTATGGCCCTCGACAACCTCCAATATATGTACCAACTTATCATCAGCAAGAAGAAGCTTTGGCGATTTACTTTCTGTACACATGTACAACCATCTATACTGCAAGAATTGTACGCGAGTTTACCACGATGTACAACAACAAACATTTTGGAAACCAGTTAGCAGAAGTGTGCACAAATGTACGCTGATTTACAAAAAGTGACATTGAAAAGCAGTGACTATCTTTTTAGACACAACGAGACGAATATCGAAAAGCCATGATTAATATTATTGTCATTATTTCCTTTCTGTGCAACTGTACACGGTTTCCCAAAACAAATTTATATGTATATCGAGCAGAAATTTTGGACAAAACATTGAATGCTGCTTTTGTCGAATTAACAAATCCGAATATCATTTCCACCAATACATCCACAGCTGCAAAATAAACCACCAAAGCATTTTTCTGTTCCTCAAGCTTAGCGTTACGTGGCCAGCATTTCCACATAAACCACTATAAAAAGGACCGCCTTTAACAAAGGACTACATTCTAAAACCATGATTAAAAACAAACCCTAGCATCCACACTTTTCATGGTCAAGACTTGGACAGCAAACTGGATTAAATGCTTACAATATCTGGCGAAAATCAAAAGAAAAATGACGAAAACAACAAAATATTCAGAAATTGATTGCTTGAAACCATTCCATGCTCAATCTATTTATGACTTGATTTTACATCTTGAAATCTAAAACACGCACATGGACAATGGTAGAAACAGCATGGCCAATCTGGTCACAATGGGCAGATAATTCATGTTCAAAATCTAACACTGGTCCGAAGCGACAACAAACATCATGACCAGACTCACACACCAATCGTTTATTTGCAAAAAATAAAAATAAAATAAAAGTAATAAAGTTTGAAGTTTACATCAACAAAGACAAAACAAACCCACAGCCGCCCAAAGTCCATTACGCAGGAAGAGATACACCATGGTTAGCGCATGCCAAGTCAGACATCATTAAAACAAAACAACAATTAAAAAACGGCCAGAAAAAGTTTAATATGATCCAAAAAAAACAACTACACACACACGGCAACATTTAAAAACTACACAAGGATTTTAAAAGAAAAAAGAAGAGGCTGCTTCCGCAAAATGTTAAAAAAGCGACGAAAAACTTGACCCCACGACAGACGGCAGCATCCACAAACCGCGACCCTTTCCAACAACCCAGCGCTTGCCTCCTGTTCAGGGCAGCGCTTAGGTCTCAGCTCTGGTCTCCACGGCAGCGTCTAGGTCTCAAATCTCTCCCCTTCAGGGCAGCGCCCCGTTGGGCGGCATGCCCATGGTCTGCATGTCTGGCGACTGCTTCATGAAGTACTTCTCCAGCTTGGCCAGGATGTGTTTGCCATACGTGTATTTGCGCAGTGTGGCCATGTGGGGCCGGATCTTCATCATCAGCTGCTTGCGCTGGTGAGGCTCCGACACGTCGATCATCTTCTGCACCACGTAGTTGGCGAACTGGTCCTTCATCATGGTGTAGAGGGCGCTGTGGTGACTGTAATGAGATAGAACATGAGATATAACAATCATCATCATCATCATCAGTGAACAGAAGACAAACACACAGACGTTCTGATTACTGCGTGTCCAGGCACATGTGCGTGTCTAATACTGTGTCACTTAAGGGCCAGTCACACGTCAGCTAAATGACCTCGTCTAATGTCCAATGTCACTGACAGTGAACAACAGACAAACAAACACACACAGATATCAGTCCCCTACTCACCCCTCATTCTGTGAAATGACCTCGTCCAATGTCTAATGTCACAGTGAACAACAGATAAACAAACGAACAAACACACACAGATGTCAGTCCCCTACTCACCCCTCATTCTGTGAAATGACCTCGTCCAATGTCTAATGTCACAGTGAACAACAGATAAACAAACGAACAAACACACACAGATGTCAGTCCCCTGCTCACCCCTCATTCTGTGAAATGACCTCGTCCAATGTCTAATGTCACAGTGAACAACAGATAAACAAACGAACAAACACACACAGATGTCAGTCCCCTACTCACCCCTCATTCTGTGAAATGACCTCGTCCAATGTCTAATGTCACAGTGAACAACAGATAAACAAACGAACAAACACACACAGATGTCAGTCCCCTACTCACCCCTCATTCTGTGAAATGACCTCATCCAATGTCTAATGTCACAGTGAACAACAGATAAACAAACGAACAAACACACACAGATGTCAGTCTCCTACTCACCCCTCATTCTGTGAAATGACCTCGTCCAATGTCTAATGTTACAGTGAACAACAGATAAACAAATGAACAAACACACACAGATGTCAGTCCCCTGCTCACCCCTCATTCTGTGAAATGACCTCGTCCAATGTCTAATGTTACAGTGAACAACAGATAAACAAATGAACAAACACACACAGATGTCAGTCTCCTACTCACCCCTCATTCTGTGAAATGATCTCGTCAATCAGGATGTACCTCTCCTGCTTCATGGAGTGAGTCACACACTTCTCCACCACGTTGCTGAAACACATCACCACATCACATTACAATCACCACACTTCACCACGTTGCTGAAACACATGACCACACACTTCACACTTCTCCACCACGTTGCTGAAACACATCACCACACACTTCACACTTCACCACCACGTTGCTGAAACACATGACATCACATTTCACCACCACGTTGCTGAAACACATGACCACATCACATCACACTTCACCACCACGTTGCTGAAACACATGACCACATCACATCACACTTCACCACCACGTTGCTGAAACACATGACCACATCACATCACACTTCTCCACCACGTTGCTGAAACACATGACCACATCATATCACACTTCACCACCACGTTGCTGAAACACATCACCACACACTTCACCACCACGTTGCTGAAACACATCACATCACATCACACTTCACCACCACGTTGCTGAAACACATCACCACACACTTCACCACCACATTGCTGAAACACATGACCACATCACATCACCATGTTGCTGAAACACATCACATTTCACGTTGCTGAAACACATCACCACATCACATTGCTGAAACACACCACACACTCCACCATGTTGCTGAAACACATCACATCACATTACAATCACCACTACACCATGTTGCTGAAACACATCACATCACATTACAATCACACCACGTTGCTGAAACACATCACCACATCACAATCACATCAAGCAACGTTGTCCTCCTGTCTGCTGTGTCCCAACACATGCTGGATGACATAGTTCCTGTAATGGGTTCTTTACCATAACAATCTCTTCGCTCTTTTTTCCTGCGGACTGCTGTGGAATGCAACAAGTTAAGCGAAGCCACTGTCAACGCAGGCTCTATCAGTGCATTTACATCAGCGCTGATCAGATCTCCATCTGAGCCTGCCCCAACTGACCACTAGAATTACCCCCCCCCCTCCCCCCGCTTGTTGCTGGAAGTGGGGCCTGTTCCTTCCAGGCTGAACTGGGGGCTTAATGGCCTTAACCCAGTGCAAGCGTTAGGTCTTTCTCTTTCTATAGGTACATGCACCCTCCTAGTTCCGTCGCGACTATTGCCACCTGCGATGCATTGATCCTGATTCTCTCTCACCTGTGATGCATTGATCCTGATTCTCTCTTTCGAGCTGTCTCTCTCTCAAACACAAACTTGTGCTGATTATAGATGAGGACTTTCAGAATTGTAAATCTTCAATAAACTACTCTCCCTCTCTTTATCCCTCGCTCTCGCTCTCTCATACACGCACACTGACACTAACCAGGGCCTGTATTCACGTTGAGATAGCATGAGACTTAGCATGATGCTAACTTAGAAGCCCTTCCAATGTCCTATAGGATTTAATAGGGCTTTTGGAAGAGCTTCTAAGTTAGCATGATGCTAAGTCTCATGCTATCTCAACGTGAATACAGGCCCTGGCAAACTTGTGCTGTCTGTAGACCAGCACCTTCCCCAGGATGCAGGCCACGATCTTAGACTTGTCCTCTCTTCCCATTCTCTCCCTCTCTCTCTCTCTCATCTCTCATACACACATACTGACACTAACCTGGCAAACTTGTGCTGACTGTAGACCAGCACCTTCCCCAGGATGCAGGCCACGATCTTTGACTTGTCCTCCTGCCGGCCGTGCTCCAGCACGTGCTGGATGACGTAGTTGCCGTACTGGTCCTGCACCAGGCGCTCAGTCTGCTCGTGCATCTCACCCAGAACGCACCCCGTCTGCTCCAGGGTGCAGTGCTCCAGGATCCGCTGGATCACCCGGCAGCCATAGGGGTGGGTGGACAGGTTGAACACCTGACAGACATAAGGCAGTTCAGGTCAAGATCCGCTGGATCACCCGGCAGCCATAGGGGTGGGTGGAGAGGTTGAACACCTGACAGACATAAGGCAGTTCAGGTCAAGATCCGCTGGATCACCCGGCAGCCGTAGGGGTGGGTGGACAGGTTGAACACCTGACAGACATAAGGCAGTTCAGGTCAAGATCCGCTGGATCACCCGGCAGCCATAGGGGTGGGTGGAGAGGTTGAACACCTGACAGACATAAGGCAGTTCAGGTCAAGATCCGCTGGATCACCCGGCAGCCGTAGGGGTGGGTGGACAGGTTGAACACCTGACAGACATAAGGCAGTTCAGGTCAAGATCCGCTGGATCACCCGGCAGCCGTAGGGGTGGGTGGACAGGTTGAACACCTGACAGACATAAGGCAGTTCAGGTCATACAAATGACAAGTTGTGTACCGTATTTTACGGACTATAAGGCCATACTGTTTCCCCTGACAGACCCCTGCGCCTTATAATGTGACTGATAAGCTCCCCTGTATCTCTCTGATCTTCTTCATCTCTATGTCCCAGCTCGCCAACTACGTTCGTCTTCTGATTCTCGTCTCCTTTCCATTCCCTCCATCCGTCTCAAATCTGCTGGCCAACGTTCTTTTTCTTGTCAAGCACCATCTCTGTGGAATTCTCTGCCTTCTCCTCTCCGACAGTCCAACTCAGTCTCCTCATTCAAAACCTCTCTTAAAACCCATCTTTTTCCTGCTGCGCCCTAAATATTTGATCAGTTGTCTATCGTTGTGTGCACGTGAGGGAAGATTGATTTAAGAGGTTTGTGCTGTGTTTTGTGGTGCGTGTGTGTGCGTGTGTGTGTGTGTGTGTGTGTGTGTGTGTGTGTGTGTGTGTGTGTGTGTGTGTGTGTGTGTGTGAGCATGAATGTGTGCTTGTGTGTATTTTGGTTTTGTGGGTTGTGTGTGCACGCATGTGTGTGTGTGTGTGTTTGTGTGCGTGTCTGTGTGTCTGTCTGCGTGCGTACGTTGTGTGTGAGGGTGTTTGTGTATGTGTGTTGGTGTATGTGGTCAGTCCATGCGGCTCAGTTGCTGTGGCTTACCGAATGGGGTTTGAACGAGTTGGCGTCAATAATTGTGTGTTTATGTGTGTGTGTGTGTGTGTGTGTGTGTGTGTGTGTGTGTGTGTGCGTGTGTGTGTGTGTGTGTGTGTGCGTGTGTGCGTGCGTGCGTGTGTGTTAAAGAGAGAGAGAGAGAGAGAGTTGCTTTGCATATGCGCTGTTGGTGGTTGGTGTCACTCTTGAATCTTGTTTTTTGTTATCTGTTGATGAATAATTGATTGTAAAGCGCTTTGGGCTCATCTGAGGTAAAGCGCTATATAAATGTACTGTTATTATTATTATTATAATATAGTAAGGAAAAAGAGTAACAGTTTGATGGACTATAAGGCCATACTGTTTCCCTTGACTGAGACCCCTGCGCCTTATAATGTGACTGATAATACAGTAAGGAAATAGAGTAACAGTTTGATGGACTATAAGGCCATACTTCCCCTGACAGACCCCTGCGCCTTATGATGTGACTGATAATACAGTGAGGAAATAGAGTAACAGTTTGATGGACTATAGGGCCATACTGTTTCCCCTGACAGACCCCCGCGCCTTATAATGTGACTGATAATACAGTAAGGAAATAGAGTAACAGTTTGATGGACTATAGGGCCATACTTTCCCAGACTGAGACCCCTGCGCCTTATAATGTGACTGATAATGTAGGAAGGAAATAGAGTAACAAAATCTGAATTTTGAGTCAGATTTGGGGGGTGCGCAATATAATCAGGTGCGCTTTATAGTCCATAAAATGTGGCAAATTAACAAAACAACCCTCTTGCATTCACACGCTACAGAAAAAACTTCAGGTACTTTCATGCTTTTCGAGAAAAATGTGCCTTTTGAAGCACGCACACATTATGGGTGAAAGTACCCAAAATGAAAAATATATGAAAGACTGGTCCGGGGTTGTCCAGGCCCCGGCAGGGTACAGGGGCAGAGTCCTGTTGGGGAGTTCAGAGGGGCAACGTTCAACGTTCAGGTCTGGTCTGTGACACGCTGTCATATGAAAGACTGGTCCGGGGGTTGTTCAGGCCCCGGCAGGGTACAGGGGCAGAGTCCTGTTGGGGAGTTCAGAGGGGCAACGTTTGGTCTTTGACACAGTCATATGAAAGACTGGTCCAGGGGTTGTCCAGGCCCCGGCAGGGTACAGGGGTAGAGTCCTGTTGGGGAGTTCAGAGGGGCAACGTTTGGTCTTTGACACGGTCATATGAAAGACTGGTCCGGGGGTTGTCCAGGCCCCGGCAGGGTACAGGGGCAGAGTCCTGTTGGGGAGTTCAGAGGGGCAACGTTTGGTCTTTGACACGGTCATATGAAAGACTGGTCCGGGGGTTGTCCAGGCCCCGGCAGGGTACAGGGGCCGAGTCCTGTTGGGGAGTTCAGAGGGGCAGTGTTTGGTCTTTGACACGCTGTCATATGAAAGACTGGTCCGGGGGTTGTTCAGGCCCCGGCAGGGTACAGGGGCAGAGTCCTGTTGGAGAGTTCAGAGGGGCAACGTTTAATGTTCAGGTCTGGTCTTTGACACGCTGGCATTTCTTTATTAATAATTAATACTTTCACCAAGTATTATAAATACTCACGTTTCCTTTGAAGGCATCCAGGATGAACTGTAGATACGTGGGGTCCACACACTCAATGCATTTCTGAACCACGTGGTTTCATCATCATCATCATCATCATTATTAACTCACGTTTCCTTTGAAGGCATCCAGGATGAACTGTAGATACGTGGGGTCCACACACTCGATGCATTTCTGAACCACGTGGTTTCCGTTCTGGTCCTTGACACACTTCAACACATGGCCGTCCAACTCCTTCACCACCTCAACCTGTAGAAAGAACAATCAACCAGTCAGTCAATCATTAGTCAACCAATCAACCAGTCAGTCAATCAGCCAACCAGTCAGTCAATCAATAGTCGATTTAGAATCATGCGACAACCATACATCTGTGATATCAAGGATGGCATTCTTCTGGGCCGTACAGTGGCATTGCTCCCACGCCGCTCATCCCGAATCCCAATTCACAGGCTCACCCTGGCTTGTTCAGGTCGCAGAATCCAAGACCAACATTCCAAGGGGAGCGAATCTATGTTAGTCTGTCAGGAGGCAACCAACCACCCTCCTTACATACCTGCATTTCGGAAGGAATGGACTAACGCCTTTTGAATCATGCGACAGCCATACATCTGCAGCGCCAAAAAACAACACACACACTCCCCCAAATATGGGCTTTTCCCTTTTCGTACTAAATACAAACCCTACCTGCATTTCTGAAGGAATGGACTCCAGCGCCTTTTGAATCACGCGACAGCCATACATCTGCAGCGCCAAGGGCAACACGTGACCCCTGACCCTCTGAGCCAGCGTCTGTTTCTGGTCGGGCGTGCCGTACTCGAAGAATTTCTGGATGACGTAATTCCCAAAAACGTCCGTCATCAGGCTGTAGGCCGAGTTGAGAATCTCCGTGAAGACCATGGACTTTTCCTGCGGGGTGGCGCGCTCCAGTTTCTGCTGGATAAATCTGGAAAAATGTACGAAAATAAAGAAATTGATTAAGATAGTCTCTTGGATGACGTAGTTTCTGAAAACGTCCGTGATCAGGCTGTATGTAGGCCGAGTTGAGAATCTCCGTGAAGACCATGGACTTTTCCTGCGGTGTGGCACGCTCCAGTTTCTGCTGGATCAACCTGGAAAATGTACGAAAATATACAAATTAATAAAGATAGTTTTTTGGATGACGTAGTTTCTGAAAATGTCCGTCATCAGGCTGAAGGCTGAGTTGAGAATCTGAGAATCTCCGTGAACACCATGGATTTGTCTTGTGGGGTGGCGCACTCCAGTTTTTGCTGGATAAACCTGGAAAATAATAAATAAATAACCAAAAATAAAGCGATTTGATAAGGCAAAAGGAACCGTGTGACCGGAAGTCAAGGGGAGTAATCGGGCTTCCATGTAATGGGAGTAGCGGTCCTTTGCTACGTTCGTTTTTTATGTGCTGTGGCATTTGGTTTCCAACGGATATTGATTTATGCTAATTGTTTTGATTGTTGGTCAGTATGGTTAGAATAGATTAGAATATTTGGATGATGTTTCAAAAAACATGGGTTATAAGGCTGTTTGCTGAATGGAAGAGTTCAGTAGACATCATGGCTTTTTTAAGAGGGAAAATGAATCATCACAATCATGAGGTTTTCACTTGCTACCAAGAATTAGATGTGCCACTAGTGACTAACAGGAAACATCAGTAAATGGGCAACAGATCGCGCCAATTGAGAAAGAGTGTGATGGATGTATAAACTTAATCAAGTTGGCTGCCTATGGCGACGAAGAAGTGAGCAAGAAGTAACAGAAAGGCTGTGGCCCTCTTTCCGATAAAGGCCGTGGCCCTCTTTCCGATAAAGGCTGTCGCCCTCTTTCCGATAAAGGCCATGGCCCTCTTTCTGCGAAAGGCCGTGGCCCTCTTTCCAATAAAAGGCAGAGGCCCTCTTTCCGATAAAAGGCCGTGGCCCTCTTCCCGCGAAAGGCCGTGGCGCTCTTTCCAATAAAAGGCAGAGGCCCTCTTTCAGATAAAAGGCCGTGGCTCTCTTACCACGAAAGGCTGTGTGGCCCTCTTACCATGAAAGGCCGTGGCTCTCTTACCACGACAGGCCGTGGCCCTCTTTCCGATAAAAGGCCGTGGTCCTCTTACCGCGAAAGGCTGGCCCTCTTTCCGATAAAAGGCCGTGGCCCTCTTTTCAATAAAAGGCTGTGACCCTCTTTCCCTCTTACCGCGAAAGGCCGTGGCCCTCTTTGATAAAAGGCCATGGCCCTATTTCCGATAAAAGGCCGTGGCTCTCTTACCGCGAAAGGCCGTGGCCCTCTGTCCGATAAAAGGCCGTGACCCTCTTTCCGATAAAAGGCTATGGCCCTCTGATAAAAAGCCGTGGCCCTCTTCCCACGAAAGGCCGTGACCCTCTTTCCGATAAAAGGCTGTGGCTCTGTTACCGATAAAAGACCGTGGCCCTCTTACCGCGAGCGGTCAAATAGAATACAGGCTGTTTACCTGTTGTGGTTGTACACGTTTTGTTTGTTGTGTTGCTGTTTTCTTTATGTTTTAAGTAAAACACTTCTGGTGTTGCTTTTTTTTTAAATATATATAAATAATGCTGTATCAGTTTCAACTGTTTATTTACTTTGGTTGAATATTCTGTACCACAATGCAAACCTCCCTCCCTTATACATGGGTGCTAAATTTAAAAAATCCTGCAAGGCAGGGGTCCGGGGGCCCCCCAGTTAACAACATGACTCAAACAATCCTAAAAATATAAAATTCCTGGTAAAGGCATATAAACATTTATCTGTATTCATTTTTTATATTCTACACATGCGTGAAACCGACAAAACGTTTATAAATAAGAAATTAGTTTCTTCTCAAATTCTCATAATCCGACGATGCCGGCTCCAGGCATTTCAGGACATCCTGAAAGCAGGAGCATCCATGCTTATAGGACCTCATTTTCGAAGATTTTTGAAGATCTTCTAAGGGAGGTTCCAGTGTATAAATAAAGACCTCTGTACACTAACCTGGATCCATGCTTATAAGACCTCATTTTCCAAGACCTTTGTCTTCTAAGGGAGGTTCCAATAAAGACCTCTCTGCACTAACCTGGATCCATGCTTATAAGACCTCATTTTCCAAGACCTTTGAAGGTCTTCTAAGGGAGGTTCCAGTGTATAAAGACCTCTCTGCACTAACCTGGATCCATGCTTATAAGACCTCATTTTCCAAGACCTTTGAAGGTCTTCTAAGGGAGGTTCCAGTGTATAAAGACCTCTCTGCACTAACCTGGATCCATGCTTATAAGACCTCATTTTCCAAGACCTTTGAAGGGATGTTCCAGTGTACAAAGACCTCTGTGCACTAACCTGGATCCGTGCTGGTCCTGGGAGAACTCCACCACGTGCTGGAAGAGGTCCTTCAGCTGTAAGTTGGGGATGTTCCAGTGTATAAAGACCTCTGTGCACTAACCTGGATCCGTGCTGGTCCTGGGAGACTCCACCACGTGCTGGAAGAGGTCCTTCAGCTGTAAGTTGGGGATGTTCCAGTGTATAAAGACCTCTGTGCACTAACCTGGATCCGTGCTGGTCCTGGGAGAACTCCACCACGTGCTGGAAGAGGTCCTTCAGCTGTAAGTTGGGGATGTTCCAGTGTATAAAGACCTCTGTGCACTAACCTGGATCCGTGCTGGTCCTGGGAGAACTCCACCACGTGCTGGAAGAGGTCCTTCAGCTGTAAGTTGGGGATGTTCCAGTGTATAAAGACCTCTGTGCACTAACCTGGATCCGTGCTGGTCCTGGGAGAACTCCACCACGTGCTGGAAGAGATCCTTCAGCTGTAAGTTGGGGATGTTCCAGTGTATAAAGACCTCTGTGCACTAACCTGGATCCGTGCTGGTCCTGGGAGAACTCCACCACGTGCTGGAAGAGGTCCTTCAGCTGTAAGTTGGGGATGCGGTTGTTCCTGAAGTCCTCCAACAAGCGGCTTCGCCCCGTCACCTCCTTGGACATGCTGGCACTGCTGACACAGTGGCGAAAAACAAAAGGTCTTCAAACCAACAGCAGGGGGAAACAGGCATCAGAATAATCTGATGTCCAATCCTCTGAGAACTGGTAAAAGGGCCATCAAAGCCCTAGACTGGAGAGGGACAACACTGAAATCAGTTCCCAACACCACCAAAAAGCTTAATATAGTGATAAATCACTTTTAAATGCTGTTTAACACACAGGATAACACTCAATAAAAAGGCAAAACCTCTGACAAGAGAAGCCAATCCTCTGTCAGAAATTCTTAATCCTCTGAAATGACAATTCTGATGCCTGGAAAAACAAGCTAACAAACAAACAAAAACACACATACAAATATTGAATCAGGCTTTATACTACTCCAGACATGCTTACCCCCTACACCAGTCTTCAGCGGTCCGGATGGCTGAAATGAGTAGTTTGGGCTCAAAATGTGTAGTTTTATTCTTTAAACCATCAAACAATGTTCACTGAAAATGAGTACAGTCGACCCCCTCACGAACGGCACTCTGATTTACGACCTCCACTCTTTTAAGACCGAAATATGAAGGACGGATCGTTTTTCTTCAAAACTTGCCGCCTCATTTACGACTCCCTCTCTAACGCGTTTTACGACCGTAAATCTTGTTGATTTTACGACCGATACAACACATTCTGACAATTATCAGTCGCAAAAACGTATATCTATCCTTCTCGGCCTCAGTTCGAGCCGACGCACAGCTGGGGTACCACTGTTGTTAGCCAATGTCAATCTCGCGAGGGTCCGATCTCGCGAGATTTCTCTGCACTAATTCAAGCCGCGCTACTCCGGATGTTTCATTCAAGAATGTCGGAGAAAGTACAGTGTAGCGATGTGGGTAAAAAAAGGAAACGTGCGACGCTCACTCTTGAGCAAAGGGTGAAAGTAGTGAGGAGACATATGCTTGTGCTGTGCGTCATATACGGTGTAGTGAGTGCATTGTTTTGGTCACCCCTGATTTAAGACCCCCCTCTTTTACGACCGATTTTTCAAAGGTCTTAAAAGAGGGGGTCGACTGTAATTAGAGCATTTTTTTCAATTTTGAAGAGTAGCAGAGGTCCAAATTGAGTAGAATACTACTCGAAAAGAGTAGAGTAAACAGGTCTGTTACTCCTTGAACACACGAAAGGGCGATAATTTTAGACCCAAACTGCCGATGCCCCCTGGTGACGAGGCAGGAGCAGATAATTTTATGTGGCTATATACTACTAGTTCCTAACAGGCAAAGGCGATAATCTTAAGTAGGTGGTGTTCGCATCTCAGGGCACGAGACAGGGGCAGATAATTTTCGGTATAAAGCCTCATTAGGCCAAATAGACTACATTTGTGCGATAATTGGCTTCAGCACCTGATCCCTGGAGTCTTTTAGCCAACAACCACACACATTTACCTTCTAGGGGCGTTCATTCTGGAGGGGAAGAAGCTGCTAGGCGTGAAGAATCCGTTGGGGGAGATCAGATTGCGGTACTTGGCTTCAGCGCCTGATCCCTGGAGTCTTTTAGCCAACAACCACACACATTTACCTTCTCGGGGCGTTCATTCTGGAGGGGAAGAAGCTGCTAGGCGTGAAGAATCCGTTGGGGGAGATCAGATTGCGATACTTGGCTTCAGCGCCTGGGGCAGCGGAGTACGGTCTGCCGGTGCCACAGGCGTCTGTCACAGAGACACACAGCGGTGAAACACTTCATCAGACATCCCCACCAAATGACAGGGGCCTTCGACTTACTGAAAGAAAAACAACCTGTCAACTTTGTTTCCTGTCTTCACTTCATGTGAAACACTTCATCACACCAAATGACAGGGGCCTTCGACTTACTGAAAGAAAAACAACCTGTCAACTTTGTTTGCTGTCTCCACTTCATGTGAAACATTTCATCACACCAAATGACAGGGGCCTTCGACTTACTGAAAGAAAAACAACCTGTCAACTTTGTTTGCTGTCTCCACTTCATGTGAAACATTTCATCACACCAAATGACAGGGGACTTCGACTTACTAAAAGAAAAACAACCTGTCAACTTTGTTTGCTGTCTCCACTTCATGTGAAACATTTCATCACACCAAATGACAGGGGCCTTCGACTTACTGAAAGAAAAACAACCTGTCAACTTTGTTTCCTGTCTCCACTTCATGTGAAACATTTCATCACACCAAATGACAGGGGACTTCGACTTACTAAAAGAAAAACAACCTGTCAACTTTGTTTGCTGTCTCCACTTCATGTGAAACATTTCATCACACCAAATGACAGGGGCCTTCGACTTACTAAAAGAAAAACAACCTGTCAACTTTGTTTCCTGTCTCCACTTCATGTGAAACATTTCATCACACCAAATGACAGGGGCCTTCGACTTACTAAAAGAAAAACAACCTGTCAACTTTGTTTGCTGTCTCCACTTCATGTGAAACATTTCATCACACCAAATGACAGGGGCCTTCGACTTACTAAAAGAAAAACAACCTGTCAACTTTGTTTGCTGTCTCCACTTCATGTGAAACATTTCATCACACCAAATGACAGGGGCCTTCGACTTACTAAAAGAAAAACAACCTGTCAACTTTGTTTGCTGTCTTCACTTCATGACTAACGGCCTAAGGCACGAAACGTCGGAGTTTTGCCTTTGGCTTATAACACATTTTTAATATTTCCAAACACATATATATAACAGAAGGCAAAAGAGAGCATCAACAAGCTAGCGCTTATAGCGTGCTCCTGAAATATTTCATGACAAATAAAGTGTTCCCTTTGGCTTATAACACATTTTTAATATTTCCAAACACATATATATAACAGAAGGCAAAAGAGAGCATCAACAAGCTAGCGCTTATAGCGTGCTCCTGAAATAAAGTGTTCCCTTTCCCAGGTACCATGTTTTCTTTACCCACCCCTTTCACGCTGCATGTCCAAAAGGCACTGCAGTCCATTTGTCACCTTCTAGAGGGTTTATGTTTGCCTTTCAGAGCAAACATGACAGGATTCTCCCCCTCCGCCAATCTTTCTCTCCCCACTTCCGGCTGGTACTTTGGATTTATAATGGAAGTGTTGCAACATTACTCTTTAAAGACCCTGCACGTTACGTGTCAAAACCACGGTTTTCGCTCATAGCTAGGAAGGAATCTTAAGAAATCTTCCTAGTATAAGAGGGAATGTGACACGTGACGTGCGGGGTCTTTAATAAATACTAAAAATAAGAATGCAGTCTGTGCAGCGTTTTTTTAATTAAGTTAATCCAGATTAAATTCTGGCCATTTTTGTCTCCACTTCCGGTTGGTTCTTCTGGTTTGGTTTATACCGAAGTGTTGCAGAGTTACTCTTTAATAAACATTGAAATTATGAATGGATTCACATATATAGTGTGGGCGGTCCACACATTAACACAGGCATTGTGAGAGAGAGAGAGAGAGAGAGAGAGAGAGAGAGAGAGAGAGAGAGAGAGAGAGAGAGAGAGAGAGGGGGGGGAGGGAGGGAGGGAGGGGGGCTGTGTCTACGCATGTATTGGTGCATTCGTTCCTGCTGCTTGTTGACATTTTCATTAGTTTCTGCGAGGGTGAGGTGTTATCTGAGAGCGACAGTGCTGGTGAATGAGGGTGGATGTCTTTGTGAGTGAGAATCGTGTTATTTTTGCTAATTTCTTTCTTTCCACTGGAATGTTGGTAGTATGACTATCTTGCTGATTTTAATGCATGTTTTTAATGTTGCTACTGTAAAGCACATCGAGCATACTACTGTATGGATTTTAGCGCTATATGAAACAAAACTATTATTATTATTGTAAAGGAGAGGTCACTCACTGATGGACACAGTGGACGACGACCCAGACAGGGTGGGCGGGGGAGTCATGGAAGGCCCGCTGGGCATCAGGTTGCCGGGGCCTGCCGGGGAGGGGGTCAGGTTGCCAAGGGCGCTGCCGTAGTAACTGCTCATGCCGCCGTACTGAGGCCGCTTCACCTCAAACGACTCGCGACGCTGGCCTGAAGAGACAGAAAACCAAGTCAATGATTACAGTGTGCCAACAGGAGAGGTCAGTCTGTTTCACTCACTACGCTGGCCTGAAGAGGACAGAAAACCAAGTCAATGATTACAGTGTGCCAACAGGATAGGTCACTCTGTTTCACTCACTACGCTGGCCTGAAGAGGACAGAAAACCAAGTCAATGATTACAGTGTGCCAACAGGAGAGGTCAGTCTGTTTCACTCACTACGCTGGCCTGAAGAGGACAGAAAACCAAGTCAATGATTACAGTGTGCCAACAGGAGAGGTCACTCTGTTTCACTCACTACGCTGGCCTGAAGAGGACAGAAAACCAAGTCAATGATTACAGTGTGCCAACAGGAGAGGTCACTCTGTTTCACTCACTACGCTGGCCTGAAGAGGACAGAAAACCAAGTCAATGATTACAGTGTGCCAACAGGAGAGGTCACTCTGTTTCACTCACTACGCTGGCCTGAAGAGGACAGAAAACCAAGTCAATGATCAAAGTGTGCCAACAGGAGAGGTCATTCTGTTTCACTGGCCTGAAGAGGACAGAAAACCAAGTCAATGATCAAAGTGTGCCAACAGGAGAGGTCACTCTGTTTCACTCGCTGCGGACGGTTAGCTTCAAAGGACTTTTTTCACCACTTTCTAAGACCCAAGAAAACGATTTTTTTTCTTTCTTTCTCACAATTTTGAAAACTCCTGGAAAAAGATGTCCATTTTCCATTTCATATCAATCCAAAGAAAAATGTCCTTGTGATTTTCCACAACTTTTCTGTTTTGAGAGACTTCAAGGAACCCTGGGTTGAGGAGACTCAGTACAGTGGAGTACAACACGAAATTCATGGGACAAAGATTTGTTTGTGTGCCAAGCATTTTCGACAAAATTGCGGTAAAAAAAAAGTTTAACTAAAGTTCTGCTACTGAAGGAGCTGTAGCGCTGCAGACGACACGCTTTGTGCAGGACTCGAGAACACGCATGCGCAGTTCATACTTTCCAACTTCAAACTTCCTGACCAGCACATGGCACAGTAGATGAACATCTGAGCTTTGTGACGGCTTTTGCAAAGTTTGTAAGGAAATATCTGGTGGCTCCAGCTTCATTTAGTGCTATCAATGCGAGCCGTAGTACGATAAATATCATTTTTGTTTGTGCGTCAACCATAACCTTAACCTTCTCTGAGAAACTGTGTGCAAAACAATCTTTTTAAAGTAATAATAAAGGGGGGTTACTTTCGTTCAAACAGATCTTTGTGCATTAACCAATATTTGGTGTTATCCAGCTTTGTGTTAAGCCTCTTGCATTTGTTACAGAGAAAACTCCCGTCTAGTGTTCATTCTTTTTTTCTTAAATCGGAAAAAAATGTCTTTTGAAGCACACAGAGTGCCATACAGTTACTATCACATCACTGCAAGTGAGAAGCTTCTTCGTAGTGTGTGTATTACAAGCCAGAACTTGGTGCGTGATGAAAATGCCACCAGAGGGGGGTCTCAGAGTGGGGGGCAAGCTACGGGCAGTTTTGGGTGCAGACCTGCTTACCCCCTACACAAGTCTGGAGTAGTCTGGATAGATGAAATGAGTCGTTTTGGTGTGAAATTAGTCCTCTTCATTAAACCATCAAACAATATTCACTGAAAATGAGTAGTTATTAGAGCATTATTTTCAGTTTTGAATAGTAGAGGTCCAAATTGAGTCGACTACTACTCGAAAAGAGCACAGTAAACAGGTCTGGTTAAGTGTGCTCCACTGTGTGACGCGTTCTGCCGCTTCAGGCATTGCGTGCGGGAGTCCAGGGGAGGACCGACGACTCACCGATGGTTCCCGCTGCGTTGGAGTTGAGCTGGCCCAGGCCAGAGTTGCCGTAGCCGTTCTGCAGGCCCAGGTTGGTGGTGATGGGGGGGAACATGCTGGGCGTCACCGTCGTGTAGCCCAGCGTGCTGGTGGGGGAGAAACCTGACACAATAAATCGATGTCTTTAACCCTTTGCCTCTCACTTTATCAGCTGTGATGGGGGGGAACATGCTGGGCGTCACCGTCGTGTAGCCCAGCGTGCTGGTGGGGGAGAAACCTGGCGGAATATACCGACGTCTTTAACCCTTTGCCTCTCACTTTATCAGCTGTGATGGGGGAGGGGGGGGGGGGGGGGGGCAGATAGTGAGTGACTGTTGTGTAACCCAAGTCAAGTCAAAATTATCTTTATTGATGATAAAGGAATAAATTAAACCCAGCGTAATTGAGAGAGAAACCTGAACTCGCACACACATTCATGTCTTTAGACACACTTAGTGTGTTTTGTTAACCCTTTCAACGCTAGAATGCATTCAGCTAAAAATGTCCGTCCAACTTACCTGGGAATATAAAAGATGTTGACAGGAATACTGGGGATTTATATACTTATATTCTGATCGCTTCTCGGCCTTTTGGCTAAGACAGAGATTCAGGAACATAAACTTTTGTTTATACCCTGGTTGGTTTGTTCAGCCCGTCGTACATGGCGAAAGCCAATACGCGACGCTAAACTGAACTTCCATACTGGGGATTTCTTCATAGCACGCTTAACATTGGGCCTACTGTTACCTCCCAGCATTAACAGCAAAAGGTCTTTCAATATCAGACCATGGCTAAATGCCTTTTAGTGACATTGATGTTAAATCTGTGTAGTGCCCAGTGGCGACTAGGGCGGTGAAACATTATCGGAATGGTATATCCTGCAAAGAGCTCTGACAAGCTAAGGAAAGGGGCGGTTGAAAAAAGAATCTCTGAAATAATTATTTTGCAAGGATTTATATTCTCAAGTATTTTGCAAGGATTGCTTTGGCCCTGAAAAAGGGGGGGGGGGGGGAGAGGGAGAGGGAGAGGGAGAGAGAGAGAGAGAAAGAGAGAGAACGAACAAACAGAATTTTATTTATACAGGGTAATGAGATAAGTATACATACTTTCTTACACCCAGCCCTGAGAGAGAGAGAAATGACAATGATTTATTCATTGGGCCTTTGCCCCTCATGAAGGGGGTACAGGATAAACAAAACATATACAACTGATTATAATAATATTAAGAAATTAACTCTCTTTATACTATTGTACGCTATAGCATACATGACGCGCACAAACATTCCATACTAGGCAGGTTTGCATCATTACATAAAAATTATTTAAAAAATAATGCTTAACCGCACAGTTTTGAAAATTTGCGGTATTGTTTATAATAATAAAAAGCTAGCATATGTTATAATTCCAAAGTAAAATTTCTATTATTAGCAGATCTAGAAAAAGCATGACAAAGAAGACGAAGAGAGGGGTAGTGACTCGTTTTCATTCACTGCGGTACTAAAAATAGACTGGAAGTGATTTCATTGGTTTAAAACTATTAAGGGACCGTAGAGGAATACTTCTATACCAGTTTGGGTTGCATGGCCTCGCGGAGTTGTGAATTGTGAATGGTTAAACGCTATAGCGTACATTAGTATTGAACGGTTGTAAAGGGAAGCAATCGGCCAGTAAAGAGTGAGTTAATGTATCTCAGAGAGAGAGAGAGAGAGAGAGAGAGAGAGAGAGAGAGAGAGAGAGAGAGAGAGAGAGAGAGAGAGAGAGAGAGAGAGAGAGAGAGAGAGAGAGAGAGAGAGAGAACGAACAGAATTTTATTTATACAGGGTAATGAGATAAGTATACATACTTTTTTTTTACACCCAGCCCTGAGAGAGAGAGAGAGACAGACAGACAGACAGAGAGAGAGAGAGAGAGAGACATAGAGAGAGAGAAAGACAGAGAGAGACAGACAGAGACGAGAGACAGATAGACAAATGCAGAAACACAAGACAGAAACCAACCCAGCGTGGAGTTGTTGACGGAAGAATTGACAGAGTTATTGGACATGACAGGGGGCGTCCCCATCTGCTGCGGCTGCGTCGTCAACAGGCGAAGGGGGCTGGTCGCCATGCTGCTGGCTCCCCCTGGTGTCAGGCGAACAAACCTCCATGTTAGCTTTCTTATACTAGTGAAACTTCCCCTCAAGTCCTATTGCCAATGAGGAATAACAACTACTCACCTTAATCGGTTTTTAACCCTTTCACCGCCAGCCATTTTTGTTGCAAAAAATGTCCATTAAACTTACCTGGGTAGAGAAAAAAATATGTCTGTAATATTGGGGAATCCTCTGTGACATATTTAAAGTAAGGCCTGTCCTTACCTCCCAAAATGAAGAGAACGGGGTCTTTGGATAACAGGCCCTGATTTGATGCCTTTTAGTGACATGGGGGTTAAACCATTGTGGTGCTAAAAAGCGACGTTGGCGGTGAAAGGGTTACAGACCCAGTGACGCATCACGATTAAGTCCCGTGGGTTTTGTTCTGGGTTGCTGTGACCCACATACATATTTCCCAATATTCAAATTGAGGCTGCTCTTTAAACTGATGTGTCGGTTTGAATTTGGGGCTATTTATATGGGAGTCAGACTTGGTCAAAACAAAATTTATTTCCAGTTATAAGAGGGAAAACATGCGAAACCCGTGATTGTGACACGTGATCTGGTGGATCTTCAAGGGATGATGTTCACACGGGTGAAAGCAAAACATTCTCTCAATCCTCAAATGACACGTTTCAATGTCATCTGTCAATCCTCAAATGACACGTTTCAATGTCATCTGTCAATCCTCAAATGACACGTTTCAATGTCATCTGTCAATCCTCAAATGACACGTTTCAATGTCATCTGTCAATCCTCAAATGACACGTTTCAATGTTCTCTGAATCTTCCCAATCCTCAAGTGGTGACCGCTTAAAATCCAAACAATGTCCAATGTTTGTGTCTGTGTGTAGCGGACGGGTGGGGGTGGTGTTTGAATTGCATCAAGGGAAAAGCTTTCTAAAGTTTAAGAAAAAGACTTCTTCACCGTTGTCAACATCATCACTGTCAACATCACCGTTGTCAACATCATCACCGTTGTCAACATCATCACCGTCATCGAAATCAAGGCAGGCAGATCGCAGCAAACAGATGACATTTTCACGATGATCCACATCATGAAAGAACATTGGGACGTTGACAAAGGAAAGGTAAGCACTGTTTCTGTCACCGAGGTAGATAATGCTATGAACATATTCACTGTCATCTATCATGATAAGCGCTGCTTCAGCATCACTACAGGCATGCTAATGGAGGAAAAACATTCTATAAAAATACAACGGGGTTTCAGGAGATGTTGTCTCTTGCTTAATCATGGATTGAAAGCCCTTCATGGTGATCAGGGGCCAACTGCTCTTCAAGATCAATATACAAAACTGTTCAAACTTGGGGAAAGGGCATCTCCTCAAGCTTAAAACACCTTCGGACATTTGATTTTCTGCACTTTTCTCAGAATTCAGAGAATTCTTCGAAAATTACCATTCTTGCATTATCACAAGTCTTAAAACATCTCTTTTGTGGATCAGCAGGACTGTCAGCACCTTGATTTGATTTGATATTCAGTCCAAGCTTAATCAACAAGCAGTCATTCTCGTATCAACTTCAACTTCGGGCACAAATTTCTCCTTATCTTCGTAACAGTAAAATCGAGCAGCCGAAATCAGGAAAGGGATCTCACACCTTTCTCATACAAACAAGACGCCATTCGCATCGCATTCATCGTCACGAAGGGAGGTCATTCTGACGTTCGTTCAACAAAGGGGAGAGCACCGATCAAAGGCAAACAACCCACAACTATTGATGATACTTTTCTCAATATGAAGGGGGAATGCTGGTATCACAGTGACATTGATAATCATATTCACATCATCGCATGCAGCTCATAGAAACAGATATCATTTCCGTCATCATCACATTCAAAAACACCAAGCACCCGACATGAAACGAACCATCGGTCACACGGTGGGCATTTCAGTGTTTCCCGTAAGGATAAAACGTGAGGGTCCCAGGGACAACATTTCTGAAATTCTTAAGGGTCCCCAATCAACACTTAAAAACCTACTTAAACGAAGGGGAATATGCGAAACACACAAGCTACGTCAATGCCTTGTCACGTATAATGCATTCAACATGCTCACACACAAGAGATTAAACTTGGTCCGAGAAAAACATGTGCGTCCTTGGGATGCACAATGCTGAAATTAGAAGTCCCTTTCTGATTTTTAGTGCTTCAGGGACGCACAAATGTGCGTGATGGGAAACACTGGCATCGACAATTGACAACTTTTTCGTTGCCACTGGGCTTAACGTGTGCTAAGTGCATGGGTACACGGGACCTCGGTTTATCGTCTCATCCGAAAGACTCCACGCTCAGACCGTAAGGCCTAGTGCAAAATGAGAAAAAATCTGCTGTACCCAGGTTCAACCTCGGGTTTACTCGACAAGAGGCGAACGCGATAGCTCTGTGCCACAGTACCCTGCTTAAGACATCCACAGACGTGACGTTAAATAAAAGACCGACACACCGCCACACACACACCCACTCTACCCTGCTTAGACATCGACAGACGTGACGTCAAATCAAAGACCGACACACCGCCACACACACACCCACTCTCACCCTGCTGGCTGGGGGGTGCGGTGGGGTGTGGGGGAGCGGCGGGCAGGAGGAGGGAGGCGTGGTGGGGTGAGACGAGGCGGACACCCATGTTGCGCGGGCCTCCCAGCAGCAGCTGACCGTTCTGGTCCATCATGTAGGTAGGGGTCATCAGCTGGTAGGCCGCCGCCGCATCTGGACAGTCACCTAATACCGTCAGCGGTTAGTTCATGCCACTCTGGACAGTCACCTAATACCGTCAGCGGTTAGTTCACACCACTCTGGACAGTCACCTAATAGTATAAGGCCATACTGTTTCCCTTGACTGAGACCCCTGCGCCTTATAATGTGACTGATAATGTAGGAAGGAAATAGAGTAACAAAATCTGAATTTTGAGTCAAATTTGGGGGGTGCGCAATATAATCAGGTGCGCTTTATAGTCCATAAAATGTGGCAAATTAACAAAACAACCCTCTTGCATTCACACGTTACAGAAAAAACTTCAGGTACTTTCATGCTTTTCGAGAAAAATGTGCCTTTTGAAACACGCACACATGATGGGTGAAACTACCCAAAATGAAAAAATATATATGAAAGACTGGTCCGGAGGTTGTCCAGGCCCCGGCAGGGCACAGGGGTCGAGTCCTGTTGGAGAGTTCAGAGGGGCAATGTTCAACGTTCAGGTCTGGTCTGTGACACGCTGTCATATGAAAGACTGGTCCGGGGGTTGTTCAGGCCCCGGCAGGGTACAGGGGTAGAGTCCTGTTGGAGAGTTCAGAGGGGCAGCGTTTGGTCTGTGACACGCTGTCATATGAAAGACTGGTACAGGGCAGTAATACCGTCAGCGGTTAGTTCACGCCACTCTCTTCATTTACACACACCTACTTACCCCAAACTTTCACTGTCAATAATCCCAAGCTCTGAAATCACTCATTTCAGGTATCTCTCTGTAATGAGGCTTTATACTTTTCCTTGCCGACACGAAAGGGTGATAATTTTAGGCCCAAATTGCCAATGCCCCCTGGTGACGAGTCAGGAGCAGATAATTTTCTGTGGCTATATACTACTAGTTCCTGACAGGCAAAGGCGATAATCTTAAGGAGGCGGCGTTCGCATCTCGGGTCAAGAACATTTGGGCTGCTCACCTGGAGAGCGTGTTGCAGCTAGCGCAGGGCGTGCTAGAGGGCCTCGCTTCTTTTGCCTCTTCTTGAAGCACTGGCGACTCAGAGATGGTGCACTTGTGCTGACAATTTGTTGCATTGGCAGAGGCATTTTTGCAGACAATTTGTAGTTGCATTAGCAGGCATCTTTGCACTTCTGCAGACAATGTGATAGTCGAATCGGCAGCCATCTTTGTAGCCAAGCTGTGGCTGACCGACTAAGCACGAGGAAACATACCCACCCACCTACATTATCTTCTACGATCACTCAGTTTCCTGTCATATGAGCACAGATGCGTCATGCTGCCGTTATGCGCCTAATAGTTAGGCCCAAATGTTCGTCTTTGGCTGGAGAAAATCTTTGTAAGAGTTTCTTGAAAAAAGGCCGGAGAATAGACCAGTAAGGCAGAAAGATAGATGACAGAAAGCAAAAGGGAAAAGGCAGAGTCAAAGAGAGCGACAGATTAGAGGAAGCTACAAGCACAGAACTTCCAGAAGGTGGGGGAACTGTGTGTACAAACGACCCCCCGGGGTGACCTAAAATATCAATAATTGCGTCTCTTCTCTTTCTCTCTCCTCAAATTGGTAACAGTAATTCCATAGTAGATCACACACTGCATTTGCCATAACATTAGGGGGGCTCTAGCACTGAAAATGTCAAAAGCCAAAACCGCCCCCACGAACAAAATGTCCCCCCAGCCCACCCCTCACACTTACTCTGCGTCTGCAGCGCCTGCGTGTTGATCTGTGGCGCCCCCTGGGGGTTGGGCGTGCCCATGGATTCTCCCCCTTGTTGGGAAGGCGTGATGGGTCGCTGCCCCTGGCCCCGCATCATGCCCGCGGCGGCCTGCTGGCTGCTAGGGGGCGTTGTCTGCTGCCCGGTCTGCTGCATGAGGCCCGGGGCGTAGATGCCCCAGGGGGCCGTTTGCAGGTAGGGGTACTGCCCTGCATGGATCATTGCCGGGCCTGGGAGAGATTACATTAACATTAAAATGATGGCCCCGTCGACAGCAAAGGCCATGTCAGGGCTGTCACCACGTTCAATCTTAACACGTATAATTATAAAGGGATAAAAACAGAAGGTAAAATCAGAAAGGTTTTTGTTTTTAAAAAAAAAATTTCAACCATTAATCAATGACAAACTTAGCCAGTAAAAACATGACACGCGGCCCGGGAGAGGGAAGGCGGTAAGATTACAAAGAAATACAGTGGAACATCCCTTATAAGACCTTCAACAATCATCCAAAATGGGGTCTTATAAGGGAGGGGTCTTATAATTATATTTTATAAGAGGTAATTTTAATACTTGCAAAGAAGGGCAATGTCTCAGAGAAGGGTCTTATGTGGGAGGGAGTGTTATAATGGGAGGTCTTACAAGGGAGGTAATTTTAATACTTACAAAGAAGGGCAATGTCACTGGGGTGTAGCTGCGAATTGGGATTCGGAACGAGCAGCGTGGGAGCAACGCCACTGTACGGCCCAGAAAATGGGACAGCAAAAAAAAAAAAAAAAAAAGAAGGGCAATGTCTCAGAAGCAGGTCTTATGTGGGAGGGAGTGTTATAATGGGAGGTCTTATACGGGAGGTTCTACTGTACCAGATGTTACAGACTACAAGGCCATACTTTTTTTCCCCAAGACTGAGACCCCTGCGCCTTATGTGACTGATAATACAGCAAGAAACCATAGTAACAGAATCTGAATTTTGGGTAAAACATTTTTGGGTGGGCCTTATAATGTGACTGATAACACAGTAAGAAACCATAGCAACAGAATCTGAACTTTGTGCAGTTTGGGGTGTGGGCCTTATAATGTGACTGATAATACAGTAAGAAACCATAGTAACAGAATCTGAACTGTGTGCAGTTTGGGGTGTGCGCCTTATAATGTGACTGATAATACAGTAAGAAACCATAGTAACAGAATCTGAACTGTGTGCAGTTTGGGGTGTGCGCCTTATAATGTGACTGATAATACAGCAAGCAACCATGGTAACAGAATCTGAACTTTGTGCAGTTTGGGGTGTGGGCCTTATAATGTGACTGATAATACAGTAAGAAACCATGGTAACAGAATCTGAACTTTGTGCAGTTTGGGGTGTGGGCCTTATAATGTGACTGATAATACAGTAAGAAACCATAGTAACAGAATCTGAACTGTGTGCAGTTTGGGGTGTGCGCCTTATAATGTGACTGATAATACAGTAAGAAACCATAGTAACAGAATCTGAACTGTGTGCAGTTTGGGGTGTGCGCCTTATAATGTGACTGATAATACAGCAAGCAACCATGGTAACAGAATCTGAACTTTGTGCAGTTTGGGGTGTGGGCCTTATAATGTGACTGATAACACAGTAAGAAACCATGGTAACAGAATCTGAACTTTGTGCAGTTTGGGGTGTGCGCCTTATAATGTGACTGATAATACAGTAAGAAACCATAGTAACAGAATCTGAACTGTGTGCAGTTTGGGGTGTGCGCCTTATAATGTGACTGATAATACAGTAAGAAACCATAGTAACAGAATCTGAACTGTGTGCAGTTTGGGGTGTGCGCCTTATAATGTGACTGATAATACAGCAAGCAACCATGGTAACAGAATCTGAACTTTGTGCAGTTTGGGGTGTGCGCCTTATAATGTGACTGATAACACAGTAAGAAACCATGGTAACAGAATCTGAACTTTGTGCAGTTTGGGGTGTGGGCCTTATAATGTGACTGATAATACAGTAAGAAACCATAGTAACAGAATCTGAACTGTGTGCAGTTTGGGGTGTGCGCCTTATAATGTGACTGATAATACAGCAAGAAACCATAGTAACAGAATCTGAACTGTGTGCAGTTTGGGGTGTGCGCCTTATAATGTGACTGATAATACAGCAAGAAACCATAGTAACAGAATCTGAACTGTGTGCAGTTTGGGGTGTGCGCCTTATAATGTGACTGATAATACAGTAAGAAACCATAGTAACAGAATCTGAACTTTGTGCAGTTTGGGGTGTGCGCCTTATAATGTGACTGATAATACAGTAAGAAACCATAGTAACAGAATCTGAACTTTGTGCAGTTTGGGGTGTGCGCCTTATTATTAGTTATAATCAGGAGCGGCTTGTGGTCCACAAAATACGGTAAAGTTTTTGTTCTCCCCAAACACACCTCATTTTCCCGCCGCTAAGTTTTCTATTTATATACATGCGACATTCAGGCTGCTCCCACCTGGAGCGCGCCGCCGCAGCGCAGCGCCAGCCATTATGCTAAAAGACCCTTCTTGTCAGATTTTGACACTTTCCTGGAACGACTTTGCAACCTTTCTTGAAAACTGAGTTTCCAGTTTACAGACAAGATGTCCTAAGTTAAAGGTACTCAAGAAGCCGCCTCTAGCGAACTGCATCGCAAATTACGCTTAAGAGCTTACATGTGGGCTAAGTACACAGTACAAAAAACAAAGGAATGTACACAATACCACTCCAAAGAAACACACACAAATATAAAGCAAAATAAAACAAATAATAATAAAGAAATATTGATAGTGATTTTTTTTTTTTTTTTACCCTTTCACCGCCAGCCATATTTCAGCCAAAAATGTCCATTAAATTTACCTGGGTAGAGAACTAAAACCATCTGCAGTATTGGGGATTCTTCTGTGACATAAAATAAGGTCTATCCTTACTTCCCCAAACTAAGACAATAGGGTCTTTGGATACTAGACCTCAATTTGATGCCTTTTAGTGACATAGGTGTTAAATCACTGTGGTGCTAAAATGCGACTTTGGCGGTGAAAGGGTTAAAATGCCAACAAGACAAAACAACCAAGTCGTACCTATTGTCTTCACAAAGTCTACTAAGCAGTCCCTGATTACTTTCGACCTTTAACCCAACAATATTGCACCACATTCTTTCCCTCTGGTAAGGCAACGGTACACAAAAAGGTCTTGTCTTTGTCACATTAACCCTTTTGCCGCCAGCCATTTTTCAGCCAAAAATACCATTAAACTTAATTGGGTAGAGAAGACTTTTTTTTTGTTGCTACATTGGGAATTCCTCTGTGACATGTGTAACAGTAGGCCTATCCTTACCTCCCAAAATTAAGAAAATAGGGTCTTCAGATAACAGGCCCTGATTTGATACCTATTAGTGATGTGGGTGTTAACCATTGTGGTGTATGAAAGCGACATTGGCGGTGAAAGGGTTAAACAAAAATCTAAATCTAACTTTTATTTTAAATTATAACCATTCTTCAACATATACCACAGCAAATATTATAAGACCACGGCCAGCCATGAGGCAACCTTGCTTTCAAATCCATCATTACAATGGGGGGGGAAAAGTTTATCAAACACATCTTTAACCCTTTCACCGCCAATGTTGCATGTATGCACCACAATGGTTTAACACCCACGTCACTGAATGACATCAAATCAGGGCGTGTTATCCAATGACCCTATTTTCTTAATTTTGGGAGGTAAGGTTAGGCCTTATGTTATACATGTCGTAGATTGCACAGATCATTTTTGCTATCTATCCAGTTAAGTTTAACTCTTTCTATACTAACCTGCGCTCTCATCGCAGGGCATGCGCACAACGCCTCGTTACTAAGGTAACGGGATATCGCATGTGAACTTTAAAAATTCATAGTTCATAGGTTAACAGTCATGCATGCTTCAAAGTGGCTCAGAGGGCTACTACTACATTTCATTCATGCCTCTAACACTGATTGGCTGGCTGCCGGTTGGTGGTAGCTAGTGTTTTACGTCCTCTCGACCCCTAAGGGCACATATGAGACATGCTGGCTGCCGGTTATTTTGGGACCTTAAAATTATATTTTCGCTATTATGTGTGCCTGGCTTGACAAAACATGCATTTATTTTAAAATATCACAAATCAAAACTAATCAAGTGGATGCTTTGAAACTGTTGCAGGTGTTAGTACTGTATATTGTGTACATATTGCCTAAATGTCACGTTTGTATCTGTTACCATTATTTAGAAAATATTTTTTTGGCAACCTATCAAATCGGCCAGTACAGAACGCTTGCAAAGGGAAGCAACTGGCCAGCATGGAATGAGTTAAGGGTATTTTTTGGCTGAAAAATGACTGGCGGTGAAAGGGTTAACCTCCATCCTGGTGTGTCCTTCTCCCTTCTGACAGCGATTGCGTCTAATGATAATCATCAGTCAAATATTGAAAACTATTTGACCCGTCAGTCCCAGGGACTGATAAATTTTTGCTAGGACTGGTAAATTGTTTTAAGAGGCTTTGATACTGTTGTTTTCACTGGGTTTTGCTTCCCTGTGACTGGTTTTGACACCGGTTGTCGGGGGCATTGTTGCTGATGAGACTGGTTTTCAACATTCCTAGCGCGATCACTGTATGAGCTATCTTAAATATGGGGTAAGCAAGTGAACCGACAAAGTCTTGGTTTGGACGTAAGCTGGCTATAACTGTACAACTTCAAGCCCATTCATGGGTCGGTTTATGGGTCTAAAGCTGACTATAACTGTACAACTTCAAGCCCATTCATGGGTCGGTTTATGGGTCTAAAGCTGACTATAATTGTACAACTTCAAGCCCATTCATGGGTCGGTTTATGGGTATAAAGCTGGCTATAATTGTACAACTTCAAGCCCATTCATGGGTCGGTTTATGGGTCTAAAGCTGGCTATAATTGTACAACTTCAAGCCCATTCATGGGTCGGTTTATGGGTCTAAAGCTGGCTATAATTGTACAACTTCAAGCCCATTCATGGGTCGGTTTATGGGTCTAAAGCTGGCTATAACTGTACAACTTCAAGCCCATTCATGGGTCGGTTTATGGGTCTAAAGCTGACTATAACTGTACAACTTCAAGCCCATTTATGGGTCGGTTTATGGGTCTAAAGCTGGCTATAACTGTACAACTTCAAGCCCATTTATGGGTCGGTTTATGGGTCTAAAGCTGGCTATAATTGTACAACTTCAAGCCCATTCATGGGTCGGTTTATGGGTATAAAGCTGGCTATAATTGTACAACTTCAAGCCCATTCATGGGTCGGTTTATGGGTCTAAAGCTGGCTATAACTGTACAACTTCAAGCCCATTCATGGGTCGGTTTATGGGTCTAAAGCTGGCTATAACTGTACAACTTCAAGCCCATTCATGGGTCGGTTTATGGGTATAAAGCTGGCTATAACTGTACAACTTCAAGCCCATTCATGGGTCGGTTTATGGGTCTAAAGCTGGCTATAACTGTACAACTTCAAGCCCATTCATGGGTCAGTTTATGGGTCTAAAGCTGACTAACTGTACAACTTCAAGCCCATTCATGGGTCAGTTTATGGGTATAAAGCTGGCTATAACTGTACAACTTCAAGCCCATTCATGGGTCGGTTTATGGGTATAAAGCTGGCTATAATTGTACAACTTCAAGCCCATTCATGGGTCGGTTTATGGGTCTAAAGCTGGCTATAACTGTACAACTTCAAGCCCATTCATGGGTCAGTTTATGGGTATAAAGCTGGCTATAACTGTACAACTTCAAGCCCATTCATGGGTCGGTTTATGGGTCTAAAGCTGGCTATAATTGTACAACTTCAAGCCCATTCATGGGTCGGTTTATGGGTCTAAAGCTGACTATAACTGTACAACTTCAAGCCCATTTATGGGTCGGTTTATGGGTCTAAAGCTGGCTATAACTGTACAACTTCAAGCCCATTCATGGGTCGGTTTATGGGTCTAAAGCTGACTATAATTGTACAACTTCAAGCCCATTCATGGGTCGGTTTATGGGTCTAAAGCTGGCTATAACTGTACAACTTCAAGCCCATTTACGGGTCAGTTTATGGGTCTAAAGCTGGCTATAATTGTACAACTTCAAGCCCATTCATGGGTCGGTTTATGGGTCTAAAGCTGGCTATAATAGTACAACTTCAAGCCCATTTACGGGTCAGTTTATGGGTCTAAAGCTGGCTATAACTGTACAACTTCAAGCCCATTCATGGGTCCGTTTATGGGTATAAAGCTGGCTATAATGTTACAACTTCAAGCCCATTTATGGGTCGGTTTATGGGTCTAAAGCTGACTATAACTGTACAACTTCAAGCCCATTCATGGGTCGGTTTATGGGTCTAAAGCTGGCTATAACTGTACAACTTCAAGCCCAGTCATGGGTCGGTTTATGGGTCTAAAGCTGGCTATAATTGAACTTCAAGCCCATTGAGTCGGTTTGTCATATGGGTCTAAAGCTGGCTATAATTGTACAACTTCAAGCCCATTCGTGGGTCAGTTTGTCACTATATGGATCTAAAGCAGGATCAGAAATGTTCAACATTCTATAACAAGTGTATTATGTAATGTGAGCTTTTTCTTCTCTTCCTTCGTTTTGTCACAAAAGCCACGAGACAAGAGATGGGCACATTATATCTGAGAACAGATCTGTATGCGGGTAAGAATGTCTCTTCTGTGTGTGTGCTGTGTGTGTGTGTGCGTACGCGCACATGTGAAGTATGGGATTTGTATATATTTCTGAATGTTTTGTGTTTATTACTATTGTTATTGTTGTTGTTTAAAGTTAACTTTGTAAGCGCTCTGAGCTCTTCGGAGAAAGAGCGCAACACATATCCATTATTATTATACAATTTTATTTTAATTTAAAATGCAAAAGACCGGAGGCAGATATACAAAGAGGCATTACACAGAGATTAATGTTCATACGTGTGCAAACCTTTTTTCTTTAAGAAAACAAGACGGGAGAGACATAATCTTATGCGTGTGTGTAGTAGATATGTGTAGAGCATCTGTGTTCATTGAGAGAGCACAACTACAAAGGGCAGTGGGTACATTTACATCTTATTGTAACAATACATGCACGCTGAAAATGAGGCCAAAGGGCCGAGTGGGAAAGAGAAGAAACAAGGGCAGAGAGAGAGAGAGACACACACACACAGAGATAGACAGAGAGTAAGAGAGAGAGAGACACACACACACACAGATAGACAGAGTTAGAGAGAGAGAGAGAGAGAGAGAGAGAGAGAGAGAGAGAGAGAGAGAGAGAGAGAGAGAGAGAGAGAGAGAGAGAGAGAGAGAGAGACACACACACAGAGATAGACAGAGTTAGAGAGAGAGAGAAGGGAGACACAGAGAGACGGACAGTGAAGAGAGTTTTGAACGTGTCAATTGTTTTTACTGCACTTTGGATTGATTGATTGACAGAAAGAGAGACAGAGACACAGAAAGAGAGACAGAGAGGGAGGAAGAGGGATAGAAAGAGAGAGAGAAAAAGAGGAGAGATAAAGAGAAAGAGAGGAGAGAGACAGAGAAAGAGAGGAGAGAGACAGAGAGAGGGGAAAATACAAGGACAGAGAGACGGACAGCTAGAGATAACAGGAGTGAGAGAAGGGGAAAGAGACAAATAAGAGAGAGAGAGACAGATATATATATACATATATATACACAGAGAGAGAGAGAGAGAGAAAATATATATATACAGACAGAAATACAGAGAGAGAAAGTTCAGGCAATGGATATGGGTGTGTGAGCAAAGAACTGAAGCCAATGGTGATGAAAGGGGTGTGGGGGTGGAGGGTCAGGGGAGTTGGGGGGGGGGGGGGGGGGGGGGGAGAGAGACAAGAGATCTGGCAGTGCGCTGGAATTGACACGTTCCGCCGAATTAACGTTCCTGCAGTAATGTGATAAAAGTAATAAAAACATCAACATTATGGAAAATAATAAAAACAACAATTAAAAAAAACATGATAACAACACCGATATACACTCCACCGAACACTGAAATTTAAAAAAAATTCTGGATAATTAAAAAAAAAATACACACTAAATATCAACTGACGAAGCAACACCAGATAATAAAAATATAAACACCGGAGAATCGGAAAAAAAGGAATTAACAAAAATAAGCCACAATAACGATAAAACACAACAGCCAAACTGAAGCCAAACGGTCTGAACTTGTCCTACTTTCACAACAGACGCCAAAAATCATCTGAAAATAAAGTAAATGTAAGCGCCCTTCCAAACACGGGGCAAGAGGAGAAATAAATGTTTGTTGTAAATTCCACCAAAATCAACTTCGAACAAACAAAGCATAAACCTTTTTCAAGGGGAAAAATAAAGTGAAACAAGTAAACTCAACTGAACACGAAAAATAATAAAATAATAATAATAATCAACACTGAGCTTGGGCAGTGTGACTTAGTTATTCGAAGACTCAACGTGAAATGCGTATTGGATCATTTATTTTTGTTTGAGGGTTCATGCGTCGGAATACTCAACTTTCCGAGAGATTTGTCCTCGCTATGGCAAGAATTCAAAGCGTTTTATCGACAATATTCTTGTTTCAAACTGTTCATAATTCATTTCAAATTCAACTTACAAATTTTGTGACGTCCGTCAAGACTGGTTAAAAATCGCTTTTTAAAATTGACAGCAGAATCCACAAAATTCTTATTTGCGTTTTTTTTTACTTTCTTTTTTCTTGTTTAATTTTCTAGGGACCTGGTCTGGGGCATGTTACATTTCTGCTGTAACCCCTATTCACTTTACAATCGTCAAATCATGACACAGGGGCAGATCGGGATGTTGTTTTTCTGCTGTAACCCCTATTCACTTTACAACAATCGTCAAATCATGACACAGGGGCAGATCGGGATGTTGTTTTTCTGCTGTAACCCCTATTCACTTTACAACAATCGTCAAATCATGACACAGGGGCAGATCGGGATGTTGTTTTTCTGCTGTAACCCCTATTCACTTTACAACAATCGTCAAATCATGACACAGGGGCAGATCGGGATGTTGTTTTTCTGCTGTAACTCCTATTCACTTTACAACAATCGTCAAATCAAATCATGACAGAGGGGCAGATCGGGATGTCGTTTTTCTGCTGTAACCTCTATTCACTTTACAACAATCGTCAAATCATGACACAGGGGCAGATCGGGATGTTGTTTTTCTGCTGTAACCCCTATTCACTTTACAACAATCGTCAAATCAAATCATGACAGAGGGGCAGATCGGGATGTCGTTTTTCTGCTGTAACCTCTATTCACTTTACAACAATCGTCAAATCATGACACAGGGGCAGATCGGGATGTTGTTTTTCTGCTGTAACCCCTATTCACTTTACAACAATCGTCAAATCATGACACAGGGGCAGATCGGGATGTTGCTTTTCTGCTGTAACTCCTATTCACTTTACAACAATCGTCAAATCATGACACAGGGGCAGATCGGGATGTTGTTTTTCTGCTGTAACTCCTATTCACTTTACAATGAATCAAATCATGACAGAGGGGCAGATCGGGATGTTGCTTTTCTTTCACAGACAACTGGGAAGACGGAGGTACTTGGTTCTTGGCTGAACTGCAGTGCTTAGTTTTTCAGTTCCTCCAGCTCCCTGAACAGTGAGCCAGGGACAAAAGGGCCGGAAGACAAAAGCATAAACTAAAATAATACCTCAGTCAATGGATTCTCTAAAGTCGACTTGCGAACGACGTAGACTTCAAGATTTTAACCCTTCGTCATCATTTTATCATGAAAATTTTGCAATAAATAAATGAAAAAAAACTTTGCTCTTTTTTTTTTTATCCAACGAAGCTGTCAAATATGAGGTGATAAAAAGTAAATTGAATTTTTGTTTTAAATAAAATGAATGAATAACACTTGTAGTTGTATAAACCATTTCTTCTTGAAGTTGAACACGTCACGCACACTGCAGTCTGTTGACATCAAAGTCAGCATTTCTTCTGGAGCACAGTTGAACAGAAAATGACAAACGATTTTTTTCATTTTTTTCAAGTCACAATCCCTTAGATTAGAAACAAGATAAAAAATAAAAAAGTAGTGGAAGATGAGAACCAAAAGCAACACTGCAGTCCAACCGACAACTTGCAGCAGTTGAAGGAGTCGAAGAAGAATCGTTCCCTGCTGGTCCTCTTCATTGGAAAGCTCTTTCAGCAGAAGCCGCGCAGGTCCTAAACCGCTGAAGTCCAGACAATCTAAGATGGACAAAACAGCTCTGCTCTCAGCCCATCAAAGTCAAGCAACGACAGCTGGAGACTGGAGATGCCCCGAGGCTGGAGATGCCCCGAGGCTCACAGCTCAAATTTACGACAATTTTGTTCACCCCTGCGCGAGAAACGACGCAACTCCTAGTAACACCCAGCCAACAAACTGCGACGAAAACAAAGACAGGTTTTTTTCTTTTCCTTACTGCTTTGCACCGAGCCAGCGATAGAAAAGAGATAAAAGATTCAGGAATGAATGAGTTGATGGGCCAGGGCAGGGGTAAATAAGGGTGAGAGGGGAGGGGGTAGGTAGGCTAGGGTGTGGGTGACATGTCTGGGGTGGATGGACAGGCTGATACCTGCGACAGGTAAGCCGGCAGCGGCCATGGAGTAAGCCGAGTCCTGGGGGCTGAGGACGTAAGGGCCCGGGAGGGACGGTAGCCCTGCGTATAACAACAACCACCGCCGTCAACAATAGTGTAGTCAGCAGACGCACAAGCACAGCCAAGCTCACACTGAAGCCATGCACAGAGAGGGAAAAACGAACAACAAAACAAAAAACAGAGAAAACAAACAAACGAAAAAAGCAACACTGGCCCGCCACGCAACCGACGCCAGCATCAAACTTCGGCCCCCAGACTTTTTTTTCTTTCTTTTTTTCCTTTTCTAGAGACTTGTTCATGAGTGCATGCAGTGACCAAAACTTTTGCCTGAACTTTCTTGCCGAAAGCCTAATGTACAAAAGAATGATATAATGTTAAAGAGCCCTTTCTTCAGGCACACAGCTGCCTGAAGCAGCATCAAATCGCCTGAATTCAGGCTTCAGACATGCCCACGTGCACCCCTGCTTGATTCTCGTTCGCTTGAACCGAGCTCTACGGACATCAACCCTCAGCAGTGCAGTGTCGCCTCGGGTGGGGTGACTCTTGGCAACGTCGCATCGCGTCTTGTGCACGGCTTTTGGTTCCAAGCTGGAGTCTCTATGAGTCTCTCCCTGTGGGGATACCGGGGGGTCTTTTGTAAAAAATAGTTCCCTCACCTTCTGGAAGTTATGTGCTTATATTATAATTTCCTCTAATCTGTCACTCTCTTTGACTCTGCTTTTTCCCTTTGCTTTCTATCATCTACTACCTTTCCGACTTATTGGCCCATTCTTCTGCCTTTAAACAACAACAAAATCCAAATAATTTTTCTCCTTTGCGCTAACCGAAATCGGAATGTGTCGGCTGTACGCAGCGGGGAGACCAGTGAAAACTGAAAACCGGACACATACGTACCTTGCCCATTATGACTATATGACCTGGGAACGCAGAAGAAGTCCATGCTTGTTTCTTCTGTTGAAACAACGCATGCGCACTCAAAAATATAGTTACTCCCCTCTTGTCGGTTGAGATGCAACGGACCACCAAGAACGTCAGAACATACATGGTGCTGGAAGGGTTACTGCGCTGCATTAAGATTAAGATTAAAATTATGGCCCCGTCAACAGCAAAGGCCATGTCAGGGCTGTCACCACGTTACATCACGTACTGAGCAGCATACTGAACTGCATGGGAGCTATGCCACTGAATGGCCCAGAAGATGGGATAAAACAAAAAACAGCATAACAAACAGCTCTTTTGATCCACTTTAACGGCAGTAGGTTAGGAGGCAGGGCTCCCGATCGTCCCGCAAAACAAGGGGTCCCAGGGACTCCTTCTTTACTTACAGAATAGAGGGTCCTAGAGGCAGGATAGAGGGTCCCAGTGGCATTGCGAATGCTAAAAAGAATTCTTCTAGTGCATCCCTGGGACCCCCTGCACATTCTTTTAGAGGGTCCTTTAGAATTTTAGTGCTTCATAGACCCCCAAATGGGGGTCCCTGGGAGCCCTGGGAGGTGAGTCAGCCTTCAAACCAAGTAAACGTAGCCTCAAGACAAAGGCGAGCCATTCCATCACTGTCTGCCAATGAAGCAATCTTTCATCAGATGCATCACATGTGAGGACTCAAAAACGTTCTTCTGATTTAAAAAGCCAAAAGACGCTTCTCTGCTTTTCCCAATCTACCTTCTGCACGTTGCTTTGGCCCGTTTGTTTCAGCGAGAGCTTGGGGTGGACTTGGGTTTCATGCTGAGGTCGAGTATAAACATTTGGACAGGCAACGAAACAAAAAAAAGTGGGTCTTTGCCTTACAAACAAAAATACAAAACAAACAAAAGAATGACTGTCTTGTCAAAAGGCTCTGAAAGAAAAAAAAAGCAATTTCCAAAAATAAAAACATTCTGTATTTTCAACAAGATTTTTTTTTTTTAATGCAGTTTTCTGAACAACAGGCTCTGGAAAAAAAAGAAGCGAATCTCATCAGAAGGAAATAAAGGACAGGGAGGTATTGTGTTTTCTGTATCCAATCATCTACAGTACAGAAGTGACACACATGCATTCTACAAACTCACAAACATGAGACTGAGAGAGAGAGGAGAGATGAGAGAGAGAGGAGAGAGAGAGAGAGAGAAGAGAGAGAGAGAGAGAGAGAGAGAGAGAGAGAGAGATCCACTTTAGAGAGAGTAGAGAGAGAGAGAGAGAGAGGCTCCCAGAGAGAGAGAGAGAGAGAGAGAGAGAGAGAGAGAGAGAGAGAGAGAGGAGAGAGAGACTCCTTCTTTAGAGAGAGAGAGATAGAGAGAGAGAGAGAGAGAGAGGAGAGAGAGAGAGAGAGAGTGGCATTGCGAAGAGAGAGAGAGAGAGAGATGAGAGAGAGAGAGAGAGAGAGAGAGAGAGAGAGAGAGAGAGAGAGAGAGAGAGAGAGAGAGAATTTTAGAGAGAGAGAGAGAGAGATGAGAGGAGAGAGAGAGAGAGAGAGAGAGAGAGAGAGAGAGGTCAAAAGTCT
>CM065711.1:1283228-1353228 GCA_017654935.2 Phymorhynchus buccinoides | reverse complement strand
ATAACCTATTTTTACAAAAACAAACAAAATCATATTCCAAAATTACGCTTTGCTCAAATAACACCAGCACATAATCTCAAGCAAGCTACATTTAACATGCGGACGCACACACACAGACAAAACCTACAACATCAAAGACACACATCTTTCAACATCAGACACACACCTTTCAACATCAAAGACTATGTGCCCAAATAAAATTTAAAAAAATACTATAATTATATAAGTAAGAGAGTGAAAAGAGAAGGGGAAGAAATAATATTGCAGGGTCCAAAGCTTGAAAAAGGCAAGGAACAAAACACAGCCGCATGCGACATCAAACGGATCCACTCCCACTACTACATCACCGTCAGGGCTCCCGAAAAGTTCCAGACGAAATAGCTGGGATCTACGCATGGGTCAGTGAGAAATCCTCTCAATCCTGAAATCGCACGTTTCAACGTCCTCTGGATCTTCCTAGTCCTGAAGTGGTGGCCGCTTATTTTCAACGTGCGCGTGTGTGTGATGTGGTGGTGACAGTGGTTTTATATTGAGAGGCCTTAGAGTCAAAACGGACTATCTGTGCTGACAGTGGTTTTATATTGCGAGGCCTTAGACTAAGTTAGAGTCAAAACGGACTATCTGTGCTGACTGGTTTTATATTGCGAGGCCTTAGAGTCAAAACGGACTATCTGTGCTGACAGTGGTTTTATATTGCAAGGCCTTAGAGTCAAAGCGGACTATCTGTGGTGGTAACAGTGGTTTTATATTGCAAGGCCTTAGAGTCAAAGCGGACTATCTGTGGTGACAGTGGTTTTATATTGCAAGGCCTTAGAGTCAAAGCGGACTATCTGTGGTGACAGTGGTTTTATATTGCGAGGCCTTAGAGTCAAAGCGGACTATCTGTGGTAACAGTGGTTTTATATTGCGAGGCCTTAGAGTCAAAGCGGACTATCTGTGGTGACAGTGGTTTTATATTGCGAGGCCTTAGAGTCAAAGCGGACTATCTGTGGTGACAGTGGTTTTACATTGCGAGGCCTTAGAGTCAAAGCGGACTATCTGTGGTGGTAACAGTGGTTTTACATTGCGAGGCCTTAGAGTCAAAGCGGACTATCTGTGGTGACAGTGGTTTTACATTGCGAGGCCTTAGACTTAGAGTCAAAGCGGACTATCTGTGGTAACAGTGGTTTTACATTGCGAGGCCTTAGAGTCAAAACGGACTATCTGTGGTGACAGTGGTTTTACATTGCGAGGCCTTAGAGTCAAAGCGGACTATCTGTGGTGACAGTGGTTTTATATTGCGAGGCCTTAGAGTCAAAGCGGACTATCTGTGGTGACAGTGGTTTTACATTGCGAGGCCTTAGAGTCAAAACGGACTATCTGTGGTGACAGTGGTTTTATATTGCGAGGCCTTAGACTTAGAGTCAAAGCGGACTATCTGTGGTGACAGTGGTTTTACATTGCGAGGCCTTAGAGTCAAAGCGGACTATCTGTGGTGACAGTGGTTTTACATTGCGAGGCCTTAGAGTCAAAGCGGACTATCTGTGGTGACAGTGGTTTTACATTGCGAGGCCTTAGAGTCAAAACGGACTATCTGTGGTAACAGTGGTTTTACATTGCGAGGCCTTAGAGTCAAAGCGGACTATCTGTGGTGACAGTGGTTTTATATTGCGAGGCCTTAGAGTCAAAGCGGACTATCTGTGGTGACAGTGGTTTTATATTGCGAGGCCTTAGAGTCAAAGCGGACTATCTGTGCTGACAGTGGTTTTACATTGCGAGGCCTTAGACTTAGAGTCAAAGCGGACTATCTGTGGTGACAGTGGTTTTACATTGCGAGGCCTTAGAGTCAAAGCGGACTATCTGTGGTGACAGTGGTTTTACATTGCGAGGCCTTAGAGTCAAAACGGACTATCTGTGGTAACAGTGGTTTTACATTGCGAGGCCTTAGACTTAGAGTCAAAGCGGACTATCTGTGGTAACAGTGGTTTTACATTGCGAGGCCTTAGAGTCAAAACGGACTATCTGTGCTGACAGTGGTTTTACTTTGCGAGGCCTTAGACTTAGAGTCAAAACGGACTATCTGTGGTAACAGTGGTTTTATATTGCGAGACCTTAGAGTCAAAGCGGACTATCTGTGGTAACACTAACAGTGGTTTTATATTGCAAGGCCTTAGACTTTGAGTCAAAACGGACTATCTGTGGTAACAGTGGTTTTATATTGCGAGGCCTCAGAGTCAAAGCGGACTATCTTCCATTGGTCCATGGAGCTATTTTGGAACTTTAGGCAGGTTCATATCAACCAATAAGATAAATAAATAAATAAAAAATAAAATAAATAAATAATTTGAAGATAGTTTAATGTTGGTCCATATCAACCAACAATAACATAAATAAAAATAATAAATAAACAAACAAATAAAGACATCTTATAACAAAAATTTGAAGATACTCAGGCTTCCGGCTCCTAACCAACAATATAACCTCACTTTACTGTTGGCCCAGTGCTTTAGGCAGGCTCCTAGCATCAACCAATGAGACCACAAGCCTTTGATGTTGAAGACACGGCGCATCGCAAGGTAACCTCCTCTGTGCGTGCCAAATAACACGCACAAACATACAACTTACTTGGTGTCGGGCAGGACGGCCCCGAATGGTTCGCTTCTTCGCTCCGGGCTTCTACTACTCCGCGGATATAGCGGCGCCGGCGATTGTGACCTGCCGCTAAAAGTGTCATTCGCAGAACGAATAACAGTCGTTGATTATTGGGGGTGTTCTTTTGGTGTGTGTTTTTAGGTGAAAGAATTGGTTTTCAAACTTATTTTGGGCAGGTTATTTATTTTTGGGTCTATATACTGTTTCCAGACAGACTTTCCTCCGTTGGTCAACAAATGCACAGAATGGTTTCTAAGTAAGAAGCATGCCGTCTCTTGCATCAAAGTCTGTATTATCCTTTTCCCAAGAGGTGCTATGGAAGAGTGCTAGAGAAGAGCGCTATATCGGTGAAACTCGACCCAGTACTTGAACAGACCCACTTGGAGGCTCGCACAATATACATGGCATAGAGGTCATGAAAGAGCGCTAGAGAAGAGCGTTATGTCGGTGAAACTCAACCCAGTACCTGAACAGACACACTTGGAGTCTCGCACAATATACATGGCATAGAGGTCATGAAAGAGCGCTAGAGAAGAGCGCTATGTCGGTGAAACTCAACCCAGTACTTGAACAGACACACTTGGAGTCTCGCACAATATACATGGCATAGAGGTCATGAAAGAGCGCTATGTCGGTGAAACTCAACCCAGTACTTGAACAGACACACTTGGAGTCTCGCACAATATACATGGCATAGAGGTCATGAAAGAGCGCTAGAGAAGAGCGTTATGTCGTTGAAACTCGACCCAGTACCTGAACAGACCCACACACTTGGAGTCTCGCACAATATACATGGCATAGAGGTCATGAAAGAGCGCTACTGAAGGCATTTTTGAAAGTCGACCCAGTGCTTGAATCAAAGACCTTTGAAGGCTCTGTTGAAGAGCCAAGGAGCACGAATGAAGGATGCTTGTTGCACGTGTCCTCTCCCAATGTAGATTTTGATCAGCCCTGAAAGTGGAAAATGTTGTCCACCAGCCTTTGGTTGGTAACTTATTTTTTTTACCAGCCAAACAGACCTGTTTACCCCTATTTTGCAAAGTTGTAATTTCTGAAACAAAAAACTGTAATCCAACGCGTGATTATTTTTCTTATGTGTATCACAATGAACGTCGATATCGTACTGACCCGAGTGTGCAATAGCCAATACTAATGTCCGTCGAGCAGTAGACACAGAACACATGCTCGTCACCTAGCGCTGAACGACGTATTCCTGGAATTTTGAAGTAACTTTCCCGGCATTTTTGTGCCACTTTTGATGTGTTTTCTTTTGATTTTCGACCAGAAGATACAGAAGCTTCGGAATGCACTTGATTGGACGCCATTTTGAAACAGAAAAGGAAATGGTGGGAAATTACTTTTCACCGCATCGTTTCAAAAGCTTCGCTTACTGACGCAACTGAAGTTGTTTTTTATATTTTGGATGTTTTTCCTTTCTTTTTTTTGGAGCCGTAATTACCGTAATTTGACTTTTTTCCCTGTGAAAATTACGGCAAAATCGGGATGGTAAACAGGTCTGAGCCAAACCAAACTTCTTTCTTCCATTTTGGTAGAAAAGTTCATGTTTCACTCCTACCCTTTTTGGGTGATGGCTGCGATGCCTTTGAACTTGAACTTGAAGCCGAAGAACGTATCATTTCGAACATGCACTAGCTGGCGAGCACGCAAATTGCGCATCGTATTTCCGGTGCGTGGGAAAACATGGATTGGAAAACATGGATTGGGAAAGGAATCTCACGCGAGAAAGAACAGTTTTTTGCCCACTCGCATTTCGCGGGTGAAGCGAATTATAAACTTGCCTTTTTTTTTTTTTTCACTCGCCACTTTCAGGGCTGTTGTACTAATTTTATATTTGTTATATGGGATCCCTCAACACAAAGCGCACGGACACACACACAAAGAAAGCTGAGCAAGACTCACAAAATGACGCAGAGTTCACTCAAACAAACGGTTCTTTCAACTATAGCAGGGCTGCCTACACCATGCTGAAGTTTCCAGGGACAAACTGCTTCAAAACCGGGGACACAGACTTATTTCCAGGGACAAACTGCTTCAAAACCGGGGACACACTTATTTCCAGGGACAAACATTGCTGCATCATGAAATCAGACCTGCCTACCCCCAATTTCTTTTTTAGGTACTCCACGAAATAAAACTGTTGTTTGGGGCGTTCCTGTGTTCAATAGTAAGGACAGTAAACAAGACAAGTGACTGCTCTACACAATGTCAACAGCCTGTTGTTTTGGGGCGTTCCTGTGTTCAATAGTAAGGACAGTAAACAAGACAAGTGACTGCTCTACACAATGTCAACAGTGTTGTTTGGGGCGTTCCTGTGTTCAATAGTAAGGACAGTAAACAAGACAAGTGACTGCTCTACACAATGTCAACAGTGTTGTTTGGGGCGTTCCTGTGTTCAATAGTAAGGACAGTAAACAAGACAAGTGACTGCTCTACACAATGTCAACAGTGTTGTTTGGGGCGTTCCTGTGTTCAATAGTAAGGACAGTAAACAAGACAAGTGACTGCTCTACACAATGTCAACAGTGTTGTTTGGGGCGTTCCTGTGTTCAATAGTAAGGACAGTAAACAAGACAAGTGACTGCTCTACACAATGTCAACAGTGTTGTTTGGGGCGTTCCTGTGTTCAACAATGTCAACAGTGTAGTAAGGTCAGTAAACAAGACAAGTGACTGCTCTACACAATGTCAACAGTGTTGTTTGGGGCGTTCCTGTGTTCAATAGTAAGGACAGTAAACAAGACAAGTGACTGCTCTACACAATGTCAACAGTGTTGTTTGGGGCGTTCCTGTGTTCAATAGTAAGGACAGTAAACAAGACAAGAGACTGCTCTACACAATGTCAACAGTGTTGTTTGGGGCGTTCCTGTGTTCAATAGTAAGGACAGTAAACAAGACAAGTGACTGCTCTACACAATGTCAACAGTGTTGTTTGGGGCGTTCCTGTTGTTTGGGGCGTTCCTGTGTTCAATAGTAAGGACAGTAAACAAGACAAGAGACTGCTCTACACAATGTCAACAGTGTTGTTTGGGGCGTTCCTGTGTTCAATAGTAAGGACAGTAAACAAGACAAGTGACTGCTCTACACAATGTCAACAGTGTTGTTTGGGGCGTTCCTGTGTTCAATAGTAAGGACAGTAAACAAGACAAGTGACTGCTCTACACAATGTCAACAGTGTTGTTTGGGGCGTTCCTGTGTTCAATAGTAAGGACAGTAAACAAGACAAGTGACTGCTCTACACAATGTCAACAGCCTGTTGTTTGGGGCGTTCCTGTGTTCAATAGTAAGGACAGTAAACAAGACAAGTGACTGCTCTACACAATGTCAACAGTGTGTTGTTTGGGGCGTTCCTGTGTTCAATAGTAAGGACAGTAAACAAGACAAGTGACTGCTCTACACAATGTCAACAGTGTGGTTTGGGGCGTTCCTGTGTTCAATAGTAAGGTCAGCTAATAAGACAAGTGACTGCTCTACACAATGTCAACAGTGTTGTTTGGGGCGTTCCTGTGTTCAATAGTGAGGACAGTAAACAAGACAAGTGACTGCTCTACACAATGTTGATTCTACTCAGTTTCCAGGGACGCTAAACAGAAAAAGTGGATTCCCGGAACAATGTGTCATTTTTAACTGTTTCCGGGGACAAATACCCCTTAGGGGGGACGATAGGCAGCCCTGCTATAATTACATTCTGTCAAATGGGTGTGAGGGTGAGGGTGAGGGTGAGGGCGAGGGTGAGGGAGTGTGGAGTGAAAGGAAAGGGGAGAAAATGGGGAAACATCTCAAACCATTCTTGTAACATAAAAATCTGTTTAACGTTCTTTGGTCTGGAACAGACACATATGGGACATTAGTAGATATAAAGATGGTGGGAACGATCCTGGAGGCAATGTCCGGAGGCAGTGCAACACCAGGAAAGTCCCGAAATAGTAACAATGCACATGTATCAACAGATGACACCCAATTTAAGGAATGGGAAGCAGAACAGAAAAGTGCAAACACAGAAAGCAACTACAAACAAGAAAACATGATAGAACCAAATTTTGAAGGAGCAAAAGAACAACAAATCTCAACGACAAACAACGGCCATTTTTCAAGGGGGAAACGGAACAAAAATACAGCATCAACAACTTCAAGGGTGCTACTACACAAAATGAAAAACCCTGAAAGGCCGGGGTCCAGGGGTAATGTCCCCCTGCAGCTGAAGCAAACATTGATATATGAAGGTATTTTAGTTTGCTTTTTCCACAATTTATACAAATGCTTATTTTAAAGCGTTTGAAAAGTACAGTAGACACACAAAAATCTTGTTTAACCAATTTAGAAAAAAGAAACTTCCTTTTCTGGTAAAAGTCAAAAAGAGGAAATCCTTGTATAACACGAAGAGTTACACCCATGCAATTTAAAGCTTGAAAATAAAAAATAAAAATCAAATATGGGAGCAAAGAAAACGACAATAATGTATTCAAAAAGCAGGCAGAAAATAACGATAACAATTTTTTTTTAAATAGGGGAGAAAACTTGGACTGACCCATTTGCTGTTGCTGTTGAGCTAAGGCGTACTGCTGAGCCAACACTTGCTGCTGTTGTTGCTGTTGTCTCTGCATTATCTGTGCCAGAGATAGGAAACCATCGTCGTCTTCATCATCATCGCTTCAGACCTGCTTACCCCCTACACAAGTCTGGAGTAGTCTGCATAGCTGAACTGAGTAGCTTGGGTGTGAAATGAGTAGTCCTATTCATTTTGAATAGTAGAGGTCCAACAACAAGCACGGATTCGCAATCGTTTGTGGCGTGCGACAATTTTAAACGAAACATTTGAAAGAGCAGCCTCGATTTGAAGTGCGGTCTATTTTTACCACTGCAATCATTATATACACCGAGTCGCTTCCTCTGGCTTTTCAATAATTTTAATCTGTAAACCAGAATGTTATCTCTGCACCCTTTCGTAACTTTTTATATCTTTTGGAAAACATTTAAAACTATTTATCCTACTTATACTCATCGAAAGAAGCACTGCATACTCGTCGTGTCTGTTGTACGTATGTTTATAATTTTCTACGCTTTAAAATGACGATTCATGTGCTCTGTTCAGTATATAATTCTTTCCATACGTAAGGACTGTAGATATCACTCTTCATTAATATTCACATTAAATACTTGTAGCGGTGCCATAGCCGATGAGGTTAAACCGAGGCGTGGTTACCACTACAGCTATCTGCATTAATTAAAAAATCGGGACTTTACTGGTGTCGCACTGCCTCCGGGCATTGCCTCCAGTATTGTTCCCACCATATTTGTAATAACAAATGTCCCAAATGTGTCTGATTCAGACCAAGAGGACGTAAAACACCATTTTCTTCCAGGACTGTAGATATGTAGACTAAGATATGACAACTGAAATGTTACTTTATGTCCAAGTATTTTTTTCTCCTTTAAAATATGTGCGACAATTTTGGACCGACCGACAAAGTGAGTTATAGGTTTGTGGCTTGTGCCACAAACAAAAAGAGTAGAGTAAACAGGTCTGCATCATCATCATCATCATCATAAAAACATTAGGAAGGCAAAACCTGGCTGCAGTTGAAGAAAATATAGGTAATCTATAGGTGTCCAAAAAGACTATGGCAATCTATAGGCGTCAAAATTACATGAATACGTCAAAAGAACAAAAACCAAACACATCAAACCTGGGAGTAATCCATGTTGAAGTTGGGACTCTCACAGAGGGCAGCACCTGGCTGTAGTCAAAGGGAACCATGGGGTCTATGGTAATCTATGGGTGTCAAAAAATGCTATGGATATCTTTGGACGTTAAAAGAACAAAAACCAAACAAAAGAAACTATGGATGTCTTTGGACGTCAAAAGAACAAAAACCAAACTTGGGAGTAATCCATGTTGAAGTTGGGACTCTCCACAGAGGGCAGCACCTGGCTGTAGTCGAAGGGAATCATGGCACCTATGGCAATCCATGGGGGTCAAAAGAACAAAAACCAAACCTGGGAGTAATCCATGTTGAAGTTTGGACTCTCCACAGAGGGCAGCATCTGACTGTAGTCGAAGGGAACCATGGGGTCGATGGGGGTCAGAGCGGGGTTGAACTGGCCCAACGAGGAAGAGTCCAACTGGAACGCCCCCTGGGGGCCCAAGGCTGCGGCACTGTCTGTCAGAAAGTCGTTTTCTGGTCGCATGCCTCCCCCCACCACCACGTCGTTTCCATTGGGGGAGGTCTGTCGGCTGCCCCCCCTGGAAAATCACGAATGGATTGGGGTTAAGGTGGCACACTACCAAATCGTAGGGACATTTTTTATTTTTGTTTCTCAGGAACTAATTAAGATATCTACTTGAAATTTTGCACACTGATACAAAACATTACCCTGACCATACATGCCAAATTCGAAGAGTGTGAAGGCACTATGAAAGTATGGAGTCCACCCAAAAACAATTAACACGAAAAAGTGCTCCCTCACCTGCTCTCAATTCAAGTACTGCATGTTGATGCTGATCATTTGTCCACTTTCCTGAGACATCAATGAGTGCAATGGTGCTAACATTAACATGACTGAGAACAGGCATGGGAATTAGAGAAAACAAAAAGGACTGAAAATTGGGGTCTGGAAGCAGGCATAGGAACAAGGAATTAAAAAAAAACCCACTGAAAACCGTGTGTGTTGGGATACAGCCCCCAGAAAATGAAGCTTCTTCTGTTATCTAAGCCTTAAAAACAGTATTAGAAATAAGACATATTTATTTCATTTTGCATTCATTTATAACCAATAAAAGTTTTACTCATTGGGCTTCTTTTTTTATCTCATAAATGTCCTCTTGGACCATCAAAAAAGCTGAAACTTGCAAAAAGACTGAAGAGGACCGTTAAAAAAGCTGAAATCAGCCAAAAGACTGACAATTCCCATGCCTGTGAGCTGTTAACTTGTGTTCTTTGTCTTGTCAAACTCTTGTCAAACAATAGTAACAAAATTCATAGGATCTCGCTTTAGATATCTGTGTGAGACTGCGAGAGACAGACAGAGACGTTTCTCCATGTTTTGAGGGAGATGACGACAAGGATCTTCAGCCAAACGACATCATGCAGAATGGACTGGAAGATTAGGGTGTGTGGGTAACTTTAATTTATAATGTAGTAATGAACTATAGTAACATCAGAATTTTGTGTAAAATTTAAGAAGGGGTGGGGGGGGGTGCCATTGGGCTGCAGATCCTTGTCGTCCTATCCCTCAAAACATGGAGAAACGTCTCTCTGTCTGTCTCCCCCCCCCCTCTCTCTCTCTCTCAGTACCTGAATCCAGCATCTTCCCAGTCATTTCTGCATGATGCCGTTAGGCTGCAGATCCTTGTCGTCCTCTCCCTAAAAAAAACATAGAGAAACGTCTCTGTCTGTCTCCCCCCCCCCCTCTCTCTGAATCCGGAGTCCTCCAGTCCATTCTGCATGATGCCGTTGGGCTGCAGATCCTTGTCGTCCTCTCCCTCAAAACATGGAGAAACGTCTCCCTCTGTCTGCCCCCCCCCCCCCCCCTCTCTCTCTCAATACCTGAATCCACCGTCTTCCAGTCCATTCTGCATGATGCCGTTGGGCTGCAGATCTTTGTCGTCCTCTCCCTCAAAACATGGAGAAACGTCTCCCTCTGTCTGCCCCCCCCCCCCCCCCTCCCCCCTCTCTCTCTCACTCTCAATACCTGAATCCACCGTCTTCCAGTCCATTCTGCATGATGCCGTTGGGCTGCAGATCTTTGTCGTCCTCTCCCTCAAAACATGGAGAAACGTCTCCCTCTGTCTGGCCCCCCCCCCCCCCCCCCCCCTCTCTCTCTCACTCTCAATACCTGAATCCACCGTCTTCCAGTCCATTCTGCATGATGCCGTTGGGCTGCAGATCTTTGTCGTCCTCTCCCTCAAAACATGGAGAAACGTCTCCCTCTGTCTGGCCCCCCCCCCCCCCCCCCCCCCCTCTCTCTCTCACTCTCAATACCTGAATCCACCGTCTTCCAGTCCATTCTGCATGATGCCGTTGGGCTGCAGATCTTTGTCGTCCTCTCCCTCAAAACATGGAGAAACGTCTCCCTCTGTCTGGCCCCCCCCCCCCCCCCCCCCCTCTCTCTCTCTCTCTCTCTCTCAATACCTGAATCCACCGTCTTCCAGTCCATTCTGCATGATGCCGTTGGGCTGCAGATCTTTGTCGTCCTCTCCCTCAAAACATGGAGAAACGTCTCCCTCTGTCTACCCCCCCCCCCCCTCTCTCTCTCTCTCTCTCAATACCTGAATCCACCGTCTTCCAGTCCATTCTGCATGATGCCGTTGGGCTGCAGATCTTTGTCGTCCTCTCCCTCAAAACATGGAGAAACGTCTCCCTCTGTCTACCCCCCCCCCCCCCTCTCTCTCTCTCAATACCTGAATCCACCGTCTTCCAGTCCATTCTGCATGATGCCGTTGGGCTGCAGATCTTTGTCGTCCTCTCCCTCAAAACATGGAGAAACGTCTCCCTCTGTCTGCCCCCCCCCCCCCCCCCCCCCCCCCTCTCTCTCTCTCTCTCTCTCTCAATACCTGAATCCACCGTCTTCCAGTCCATTCTGCATGATGCCGTTGGGCTGCAGATCTTTGTCGTCCTCTCCCTCAAAACATGGAGAAACGTCTCCCTCTGTCTGCCCCTCCCCCCCCCCCCCCTCTCTCTCTCTCTCTCTCTCTCTCAATACCTGAATCCACCGTCTTCCAGTCCATTCTGCATGATGCCGTTGGGCTGCAGATCTTTGTCGTCCTCTCCCTCAAACGGTGAAGGAGTCTTCTCCTTCTTCTCCTCACACTCTGCCACAGGACCCTAACCAAAACAGCACAGATTGACCCAACGTTAACCCCTTGACTGCCAGAGAAAATCAAAGAACAAATCATTGGGCAAATCATGACATGAAAAAGACAACTGATAGAGCCAATCTGAGAAAATGGTCTGGGGATATCAAACTCTTGATTATGTTAAAGCAAACGACAGGGTTATTCCTCTTCATCTGATGACATCATCAGGTCAGTTGGTGGCAGTCAAGGGGTCAACAAACTATATGACCGCAGAGGAGAGAATGCATGCTGGGGACGCCAGCACGCTGAAGAACATTTTGTCATTCTGTCCCGACATTTCACGCGCAGTATGCATCCGAGGAAGCGGAGGTAGACGCTGTTGAGGCGTTTTCTTCCTGTTTGGCGCATAAGACTCGCTGCCATGATACAGAAGGGTGCTCAGAACACAAGCTTAACCCTTTCACCACCAAAGTCGCATTTTAGCACCACAGTGATTTAACACCTATGTCACTAAAAGGCATCAAATTGGGGTCTATTATCCAAAGACCCTTGGGAAGTAAGGAAAGACCCTTTTTTATATCTGTCACAGAAGAATCCTCAATACTGCAGATGGTTTTTGTTCTGTACCCAGGTAAAGTTAATGGACATTTTTTGGCTGAAATATGGCTGGCGGTGAAAGGGTTAAGCTTATTCAGTTTATAACGGCCAGATTAGAGGGAATGGCGGTTTGGCTGAAATATGGCTGGCGGTGAAAGGGTTAAGCTTAATCAGTTTATAACGGTCAGATTAGAGGGAATGGCGGTTTGGCTGAAATATGGCTGGCGGTGAAAGGGTTAAGCTTATTCAGTTTATAACGGCCAGATTAGAGGGAATGGCGGTTTGGCTGAAATATGGCTGGCGGTGAAAGGGTTAAGCTTATTCAGTTTCCAACGGCCAGATTAGAGGGAATGGCGGTTTGGCTAAAATATGGCTGGCGGTGAAAGGGTTAAGCTTATTCAGTTTCTAACGGTCAGATTAGAGGGAATGGCGGTTGAGCCTCTGAACACAAAATCCTCCATATTCTGCTACAGAAAAGAGTCAGACAGACAAGAGCAAAAAGGACTTACAAAAGCGCCCGTTATTCTGTTTCTGTCGGCCATGTTACTGCGGTTGGTGGGGGACCCTCCCAGTACGAATTCCGCCATGTTCAGACCCAGTGTGCCCGTTTCTGGAACCAGAAGAACAATACATCATCAGTACGAATGCAATGCATATTATGCTACGCCCAATCCGTGAAATTGCCTATTTCACGAAATGGGCAAAATGCTTTGCCCACTTAATGAAATGGACAATGTATATCACATTTTTGAATCCCCATTCACACAGGTATTGATTAAGGTTGATTCAATGGTATCACACCTTTCTACATTGTAGTTGCACTCCTATCCTGCCCCCAACTCGCCCAGATGCTAAGCTGGGGCATGCCTGAGTCACATGTTGAATCAAACATTTTATGAAATTAAGTCTGAATAAAATCATTTTAACTCATCTACAGATGAGATTTCTCATTCATCTGAACCAATTCTTGATCTATGTGTGATAATGAATGAAAGCTATTTTTCATTAATATAGTCTTATCAGCTTTTCCAATCTTGATTTCAGGAGCATTCCTGAACTACCTTACCCATGAATACACATGTATTATAGCATACTGAAAACCAAGATGGTGACCTCCAATAATAACGATACCAGCAATACATCCACAGCAAAAATGGGTGAAAAATATAAAAACCAACAGAGCTCCCAATCATCCCGCAAAACAAGGGGTCCCATGGACTCCTTCACTTGCAGCATAGAGGGTCCTAGAGGCGGGATAGGGTCCCAGTGGCATTGTGAATGCTAAAAATAATTTTTCTATTACATCCCTGGGACCACCTGCACATTTTTTTTTAGAGGGTCCTTTAGAATTTCAGTACTTCATAGACCCAAAATGGAGGTCCCTGGGAGTCCATAACCAATAGACCTTGAAAAAGCCGAAATCTGCCCTCTGCTTTGTCAGCTTACTCTTTTTAAAACTCTTTCTAAAACTCTCAATAACTTGAATAAGATCATGCTGACTTGACACATACCCTAGGGCTCCCAGGGACCCCCATTTGGGGGTCTATGAAGCAATAAAATTCTACAGGACCCTCTAAAAGAATGTGCAGGGGGTCCCAGGGATGCACTAGAAAAATTATTTTTAGCATTCGCATGGGTGCTACTCCCAAAAAAGAAAAATACTGAAAGGCCGGGGTCCAGGGGCCGCCCAGGCCCCTGGCGGGGTACAGGGGCAGTGCCCAGGCCCCTGGCGGGGTACAGGGGCAGTGCCCAGGCCCCTGGCGGGGTACAGGGCCAGTCCCCCATTTGAGGGTTCAGGGGGGCAACGCCCCCTGAAGCTGAAGCAAAAATGCAATTGCAGAGATCGTTTCCATAGCTCTCCTGCAATCTGAAGAGGAAATTTTAGGTAACTTTTATGGCATCCTGAAGATGGATTCAGGGCTATAACTTGACCTGCAAGACAATTGAAAAACTTGTGTCTGGGCAAAGGGAAGACGTGTTGTAAAATGTTGAAAATGCAGTGTGGTATGCTAGATGGATTCTGCCTCTAAAGACAGAGTGAAGTTCAGGTTTACATCCTCTTGCCAGTGTCTTGGTCCATAAACTGATACAGAAACATATCGGGGCCTTTTTCTGATGAAGATGGGGGAAAAGACAGGGACAGAGAGAGGGTTTTAAATATAGGGTGGGTGGGGTGGGTGGGTGTGCTTAGATATGTTTCAGAATCTGGATAAACAGAATGGGTGAGGAACAGATTACGATTTGACATCATAGTTGATAGTTCTGTTGGCAGGTCTACGACAGTTGACACTTTGTAAAGTGACTGTCTAAGTTGAACATAGCTGAGACATGACAAGTCACATTACCTTTTTACAAGATATACAAAAGCTCTATGATTAAAATCATATTTTCATGACTAAGATTTTTACTGACATTTCAGAAACACAACTATAAAGTTATAAAGCCGTTCAAATAGAAGATAATAAGTGAAATGCGATGTCAGTGGATCCAAACAATGACTCTCAATTGAGTTTTTCTAAGCAACATTTTTAACATATTCATACGTTTAACATCACAAATATCATTTGGTGAATTGAAATATAGTTGTAACTTACCTTTCTGTGAAGGTTGTAGCTTTCATGACACAAAATTCATGCTGATAATGTTGAATTTAATTCAAGTAAGTATGTGTGAATATGACTCGGCCGCCATTTTTGTTGTATTTTCACTTCCGGTGGTTGGAAGACCCAGATTCAAAATGCCCCCAACTGCAGCTAACAGATCAACTTTTTTGGGAGGGGACAATTTTTAAAATACGTCAGCAGAAAACTTAATTTACGGATTTCCATTTATACGGAAGGTAGTAGCACCCCTGCATTCGCAATGCCACTGGGACCCTCTATCCCGCCTCTAGGACCCTCTAAAATGTAATTGAAGGAGTCCCTGGGACCCCTTGTTCTGCAGGACAATTGGGAGCCCTGTACCCCCCCCCCCCCCCCCCCCCATACATAAACACACTCTCCCCATCGCCCGCCCGTCTTACGTGAGAGTCCAGCAGGTGCCCCACCCCATCTGGTATCATCCTGATGTCCCCAGGTAGGGTAGCCCACCCTGTGGTGATCCGGCTTGGTGCTGTCGTCGAGGCTCCACATCTTCTTGTTCATCCCCATGTTCTGTGTTAAACATCAATCAATCAATCATCAAATCAATCAATCATCAACTCCATCAATCAATCCATGTCCCCACGTAGGGTAGCCCACCCTGTGGTGATCCGGCTTGGTGCTGTCATCAAGGCTCCACATCTTCTTGTTCATCCCCATGTTCTGCGTTAAACATCAATCAGTCAATCATCAAATCAATCAATCAATCCATGTCCCCACGTAGGGTAGCCCACCCTGTGGTGATCCGGCTTGGTGCTGTCATCAAGGCTCCACATCTTCTTGTTCATCCCCATGTTCTGCGTTAAACATCAATCAGTCAATCATCAAATCAATCAATCAATCCATGTCCCCACGTAGGGTAGCCCACCCTGTGGTGATCCGGCTTGGTGCTGTCATCAAGGCTCCACATCTTCTTGTTCATCCCCATGTTCTGCGTTAAACATCAATCAATCAATCATCAAATCAATCAATCAATCCATGTCCCCAGTGATCAGCAGATCAACGAGCGTCATCTGTGCGCGAGTCACAGCTTCGACACTCGGCTCGGTTTTGTTCTGGTTCTGTTACGTCACAGGAGCCTATGAACTATGAAGACTCTTTGCTGTTTGAAGCACAGAAATTTGTCATGTTCTGGATGTTTTTCGGTGCATCCGATTCAACACGCCGTTGAGTCATCAAGTCCCTCGTTGGCCTCCGAGTGAGAAATCACATACGGTACACAGTCTCACGTTTTTCATCATCACTGAAAACTATTCTGAGTACGATGCACAGAATGATTGTGTAGATGTTGATATTCGTTTTCGTTTATCTTTCTTGGTGGGGGGTTTTCTGAAATAACTTTGTAGCTTGAATCGCTGTCATCCGGGTCAAGGGATGAATAGTATCTCTCGGTGCCATTTTGATTCAGATTGTGAAGTTACTTGCTTGCGTCGGACGATGCATGCGCGAGAGACCTACTTGCCACGCGCCTACTGACTGCAGACGAACCGATAGAGAGGCAAGTGGACCCCAAATGAACCCATATTTTGCTTGAAAACGTAGTTTGGACAGAAAATCATAGAACAGTGGAGTCCAACTATAACAAACTCGCTTTTAACGAAATTTCGAGATTAACGAACTGACTTCAATTTCCCGGCAAATGCCCTTCTATTTGTCACTCGCAAAGCCATGGGTATAACGAACAAAAAATCCTTTTGAAATAACGAACACCCGCTTTTTACGAACACATGTTCTACGCCCCAGGCTAATTTTATTTACTTGGAAAAATAGCCTATAACGAACTCAGCCTGTGCGATGCGCTGCAAAAACCTAGGCCTTCAAATTCCAAGCTAGAACGTGTTGTCAAGAAGAAGGAAGTTGGAAAATATGAACTGCGCATGCGTGAACTCATTTAGATTCACACTGGGTCGTCTGCTAGGCCTAGGCTTCCTACAGATCATTCGGTTTCTCAAGGTCGCTTTACAATTCGCGCTCAAAATAAAGATCAAAAAGTTTGTGAAAGCCTATAACAAACTAAATTTGTGTGATGTGTTGTCACTTAATGGACAAACTTGTTGAAAAGTGTGTCAAAACAGATCAGCGTCAGACAACACTGCTGAACTTCTTCAAGCCTTGTACATCCCGTGATTAAGACAGACGATCCAAACTGGTCAAGTTTATGTTTTCGGTTATCATTGGTGAGTGTTTGAACTGTTTTTGTTTTCAACATACATTGTGCATGTACATGTATAACGAAATCCTGATACAACGAACTGAGTCTGTGTTCCCTTAAAATTCGTTTTACACGGACTCCACTGTATTTGGTTATCAACCGTAGTTTAGTCAAATTTCATAGAAACTACAGAAACATGGTAGGGGTAGGCAGGTCTGCACTATTCATACCCCGTTTACCCATGCTCTGAACACACACAAATCATCCAATAACTGAATTAAGCTGTATGCTCATTTACCCAAACTTTCGTACGGACACCCATCCGCAAACAGTCAAATAAAGAAGCGGATGGGCTGCGCGGATGTCGGTCTGCGTGCAATGAGCTCACTCCATATTTCTTACTTCCAGTTTTCCTCCGAAGTCAGAGTGTGGCTGCCCATGTGGCGGGGTAATCAAAAACGGTCACACGCGAAATGTTCTCATCCCTAGCTGGTGCATTTGTACCATAGTGTTCAAGTACTTCGGCTTCTGGGATGATCCCTGGAGTCTTTTACTTAGCCAGGGTACAACAACAACACTTTCAGTTTTTTGGGGGGTTTTCTGCAGATTGCGGATGGGTTCCGTACTAAAGTTTTTGTAAATGTGCGCACAACCTAAGGTCTGTACATTTTAACACCATACAAACAAAAAAAGTCACAAAATATCAAATCTTGCTGGTGTTATATCCGGTACTGCAATCATCCAGTGAACCATCCAGGCTTTATGTTTTTTGCTGTCCAATCTTCTGGGCCGTACAGTGGCGTTGCTCCCATACCGCTCATTCCGAATCCCAATTCGCAGCCACACCCCGGCTTGTTCAGGTCGCAGAATCCAAGACCAGCCGTTCAAAGGGAGCGAATCTATGTTAGGCCGTCAGGAGGCAACCAACCGAGGAGACACTGCACTGCCTCTGAGTCACTTCGGTGGAGTTCAGTGGAGCCTGTTCAGGACACCACCTACTAAGCCCCCTACTGACGACACTATTCTCTTAGCCGCGGAGCCAGCGTGAGTGAGGTCATCATCAGTCTCCAAAATCCCCCGAAGACGGAGTGTGGCTGATCATGTGGCGGGGTAATCAAAAACGGTCACACATGTAATGTTCTCATCTGCAGCTGATGCACTTGTACCATAGTGTTCAAGCGCTTCCGCTGTTGGGATGATCCCAGAAGTCTTTTAGCCAGGATTAGCCAACAACCAACAACAATCTGACTTCAAGCCACTCACATAGGAAAACAAGGGGTCTTGGAAGTAAACCATGTAAGCTGTTTCCAGAGGCAGGTTCGCATAGCCAGGCTGCAGCAATGCCGATGGGAGGTAGGGCGAACCCAACAGACCCAACCCTGTGTTACGCTTCTGAGGTTTGGCGCAGCGTTTTAACTTCCGGCGAGGCGATGAACAATTTCCCTTCATCGAAATCATCATGTCTTTTTTTCTCCTTATAAATCCTTAAGTAGAAAAACACACACACACACACCACTGCGTTGGCTTCTGCTGAAATCAACGCTCAAGAGATATTTTTTTCTATAGCAGAACAGCAAGACCTTTCAACTTTCACTATCATTAGATAAGCATCATGCTTTTGGGGTTGCGGTTTTTTTTCACGCTAACGTTTTCACTTTTGCATTTTTTCTGTCAAGTTTTTTTTTTACTTTGGTTTTTACTTTTTGTCTTTTTACTTTCAGTTTTTTGGTGTGTTTTTTTGCTTTTGGAGTTAAAGATTCATTTTCTGGGTTTTGCAGTTTGAGGTTTGTGCCATTAGCGCGAGTTTTTTGCCTTTTACAGTTAATAATGTATCAGCCTTTTTCTGTACACATAGATTGATGCCTTCTTCTCACCGATCTCAAAGTTACGGCCTGTCTTAAAATACTTTACATGCTTGTCCACCCTAGTGGTTCAGGAGACATTTTAATCTTCTGCACTGAACATGTATGGCAAGAGTCTGACACAGGAATAAAACAAAGACAAGCTTGCTAAATGTCTAAATGTTGTGCTCCAACTGCCTGGCTAATCCAGAGCCATCTGGCCAGTTATCTAACCTTCCTGAAAGTGTTTCCTGGTTGACAACAAGGAGAAACAGAGAGCACACAATAGAAACAAAGAGTTCAGCCCATGTTGCATGCACAGGATGAGGAAACATTTGTTTTACTTCCTGACCCATTGAATGAGACACACACACACACACACACACACACATGCAACACAATGGGACTTCCTCATGAAAATAGCTTGTCAGAAATCACACACAACACACTCCAGTTTCAGTATTTCACTATTTGTAGTTCATTTCATTGTGTCATGAACTATTGCAATTCTTCTTCTTCTTCTGCGCTCAGGGGCCATAGGGCCATAATGGGTAAGGTACGTATACCAGGTATGGTAGTGGGGGCAAAGTGGTTTTCAAGGAAAATGGCTGGGGGTCCAGGGGGCCAAAGAAAATTCAATAAATGAGTAAAAATTTTACTTTTTCATGCCATTTCAATGCATTTTTTAATCATTTTGTTTCAAACTGTATGCCTGGTATACATATGTGTCCGGTTTTCACTGGTCTCCCCGCTGCGTACAGCCGACACATTCCAATTTCGGAGGAGCTCAAAAGAGAAACATTTGGAAGTTGGTTTTTTTAAAGGCAGAAGAATGAGCCAGTAAGTCAGAAAGATAGCAGATGACAGAAAGCAAAGGGAAAAGCCAGAGTCAAAGAGAGTGGCAGATTAGAGGAAGTTACAAGCAGACCTTCCAGAAGGTGGGGGAACTATTTTTACAAAAGACCCCCCCCCCCCCCGGCATTGCCACGGGGAGACTCGTGGAGGGGGCGGGGTCATCCAGCTCCCTGTGTGGAGGCGCGAGGTATCCACCCACTGCCCCGCACTATTGCAATAAAATCACATCATCCCCCCTTGGGGGGTACCAGGGAGGGGGGGGGGGGGGTTTCATACAAATAGTTCCCCCACCTTCTGAAAGTTCTGTGCTTGTAACTTCCTCTAATCTGTCACTCCCTTTGACTCTGCCTTTTCCCTTTGCTTACTGTCATCTACTATCTTTCTGCCTTAGTTACTGGTCCATTCTCCTGCCTTTGTTCTAGAAACTGACAAAGATTTTCTCCAGCTGAAACATGCTGGGCCTAACTTGACTAATTTTTTAGTTAGATACATAACGGCTGCATGACCCATCAGGAGGCCGAGTAATTGAAGAAGAAGAAATGATCACATAATGTCCTTTCTGACGAAAGAGCCAAGCATGAGAATACCGTATTTTTCTGACAATAAGGCGCACACCCCAAATTTTACACACAATTCAGATTCTGTTATTATATTTTCTTACTATTTTAGTAGTCATATTATAAGGCGCAGGTCTGGGAAAAAGTATCGCCTTATACACGGGGTTATAGTCCGAAAAATACGGTAAGATAAAACATGAAGAATTCTTTAGAAGAGTAAACCTAGCAATGTAGCATTGCCAACAATCCTCCACCCCCCCCCCCCCCCACAATTTTTTTTAACCAGAGGGCTTCATTTTAATTTGAATAAAATAAGTTGTGTTCAGCCGTAGTAATCAAAGGGAAATAACGGTAAAAACTAAAATAAATGTGTCCATGCTTTAACCAAAATCTTTCTCGTCTCCCTTTGTTTTGTAAGTGGGTTAATTTAAGAACTTCACAGCATGAATTTCACCAGTCGAATCTGATGATGGGATGGTGGGAGGAGCTTACGTAAGCATGCGTCGTTTGCATTGTACAGTAGAACCTCCCTTATAAGACTCCCTCCCATATAATATAAGACCTGATTTTCTGAAACATTACCCTTCTTTGTAAGTATTAAAATTACCTTCTTTATAAGACCCCTCCCTTATAAGACCTCATTTTGGATAATTTTTGAAGGTCTTATCCGGGAGGTTCCACTGTATTATTACTTTTCCATGGGTGCAACACCCCAAAATAAAATAAAAACTGAAAGGCTGGGGTCCAGGGGCCGAGCCCTGTTGGAGGATTTAGAGGGGTATCGCAAGAGATAACGAGACAGCTAAAATGATGGACAGAGACAGTCCGATACGCCTTGTAAAATGATTACATTGCCTTTCAAAACAATACAGCATCACCATGCTGTTTTCAAGATTCCCCGAGAGATGACTTTCAGGATAGAACCACCCAGCTAAAAACGCCCCAAATTGCTTGTGGTCGATTTTTGGGGGAGGATGAATTTTTAAAACACTGGAGTTCAGTTTCTGGCAGAATTTTTAAAATCTGAAATCAGTGTGAAACAAAGAGTTGCACCTATACTTTTCTAGACACAAGAGATTTCCGTGACAAATTTTTCAGGCTCCTCCCTCCTGGAGAGCATGTTGCCAGTAGTGCAGCGCCACCCCCCCACCCCCCTTCTTTGGGGGCATGTGGGTTGTTTTTTGTCAGTGATGGGGAAGGGAAAGGCTTTGTTGCCACTGGATTCTTCAACATGCACAAGTGACGACGTATGTGAACACACAGAGGCCTTGGGTTACTTAAATTGTCATTTGATCTAAAAGACTGAAGGAGCAGACACTACATTATACGATGCGATCCGACTGACATTTACAAGGCATGATTCACGGGAAATTTTACTGTCTAAATAAATCTGATGAAATCCTACTACCGGCTTTGTTCACTATTTTTGTAGTCCACCACCCCCACCCCACCCACCCCTACATGAATCTGATAAAATATCTGAACAGTCAAAATCGCTTAAGTCAAAATTGGAGGGACTGAAATTTTATTTTGAGATACAGACCTGCCTACCCCCAATTTCTTTTTTAGGTACTCCACGAAATAAAATTCCGTATTTTGCAAGGAGACCCCAAAACGGAACATTACAGAACATTAAACCGCCATGCGAAATGACGAAAAACACTCGAGTTTGACCGATCTTAGAAGACCTTAAGTTCAAATTTTTGCCGTATTAATTTTCCATTGACCGTACTGCAGTAGTGGGGCTCAAAATGGTGTACAAAATACGGAAACATTGTGTGGGTAGGCAGGCCTGGAGATGGCCAATATTTTGACCTTTTAGCATAAAGATTGTTAAAATGGGACCAGAACACTATTGTGAGTTAGCCAGTGTTTTTGCGTTAAATTCGTTTTTGAGTTAGCAGGAATCCACTGTATTTTTGCATCAGACATTTTATGTACTTTGTGTATTGGGTCTACATGAGTATACAGTGGTACCCCTCTAATAAGACCTTGAAAGTGCGGTGAAAAGTCTTGTCTGAGGGGTGGTCTTATTAGAGGACCAAGCAACTTCCAAGTTGAAACTAGGTGATCGGTCATACTCCATAAGTTGGAACTCAGTGAATCAGAATGGTTTCACTTTTTTTTTTAAAGTTGAAAAGCAGCTCCTTTCCGCTATCAGACTAATAAATCGACGTTAGTGTGTGCACTACAACTCTCGCTGAATGCAAACAACTCACAAAATCCGATAAATGAAAGCAGCTGGCGCATTAGCGTTTGCCGTGATTTCGTATCTGCGGTATATGCGGCGCCATTTTGTCAGCTGAGTTGTATGCGCGGTAAAAGTTCTGTGTGTGCAAACTGTGACTAAAAATGAACTGCCAGAGCGTTACTTTGTCATGTTTTGTGTTGTGTTGTTGTGCATAATCCAGTATTTAGTAGGTCCGTTATGGCGAAGATTAGGTCTGTACTGTTATGTGTAGTTTGTGTGTGAGTGCAACATGGGCCATCGAAGTTGCCATCGAACCCGTTGCCATGACTTTCGATCACGAGTTCGTCTGCTTTTCATCGAGAGATCGATTTGCACGAACTTGACTGCAAAAAGATAAGATTGTGGTCGCATCTCAACCCCTGAAATCGGGTCGTAAGTCGGAACTCAGGAAAAGTCGTATTTGCGGCATAGGATATATAGTGGAATGTGTTCAGGAGAAAAAAAATCAGTCGTATGTGAGAAGTCGCATTTGCGAGCGTCTTATTAGAGGGGTACCACTGTAGTGAACGAAAACAGCAGAATTTAGTTACTTTTAGATGGAAGTATTTCAGGCGAATCATGACTCAGACATCGTCGCAATCAGATCGCATTGCAGGCAGGGTTTCCGCCCCTGTGGCGTTCAGACCATTATTAGACCCGTTTACCTCAAATCTTCACTGTCGGTAATCCCAAGGCCAAAAAACAAATATCTTTGGGGTTTCATCAGTTTGAAAAATAGGGTAGGTAGGTACTAGGCTTTTTTGGCTTTTTTTTTTATAATCTTGTGTCCGGTCCTTGTGTGTGAATATATTTATATACTTTAACCCTTTAATTCCTGACGCTCAATCACCTCTCAAATCCTAGCCCAAGGGACGTCACTCCGTACAAAAGGGAGGGTAGCGTCAGAAAAATAATAAAATAAAATATACCCTAGCAGATTTTGAGTGTTTTTTTGTTTTGAATGTGTTGCCGAGATGTCTGTCTGATTTGCGAAATGAATTTCACGATGTTATGGGGATGCATTGCTCCACACAAAAAATCAAAATGCCAAAGTGTAGTCGCAAACTGCATTCACTAGTCATTCACTGCCTACTTTTTGCAGACTGGTCACCACTGGTGAAGCCTAAGACGACTGAAATGGAAATGTAGATCAAAATCATTCACTTACCCTTTCACTTCACGATCTTATCATTCCTATCTTTCACAAAAAAAGCAATTTTCATCGCTGTCATCGCTCAGTGGATGCAATAACGATTCGTCATCCATGATGCAAAAGTCGGGAAAATGCTGATGTCAGTAACACGACTTCAAAAATTTGCATCGATCGAACAAAAACAAGCTCGTTGCCGAAATAGGTCAGAGTACACTTCCTTACTCATCACTTCGCGATCTCATAAGTCCCATCTTTCACAAAAATACGACTATTCATCGCTTTCCTCAGTCAATGGACGCCATAACTGTTCGTCATCCATATTGGAAAAATCGCGAAAATGCCTAAGTCGGTCACTAATTTTCAAAAATTCATATCTTCCAAACCAATCGGCCTAGAAACCATTGCGAGCAACAGGGCGGAAGTGTAATCTATTGCGAAAGCGAGGCTGAAGCGTCCACGTGACTGCCATGTGATAGAAACAAAATGGAAGCGCCCAAAGCAGCCACATGGAATCCGTACGTTCACGAACGTTCTCGGCATTTACGATCCGGTTTTTTTATGAACGTTCCCAAACGTTCACGGAACTAAAGGGTTAATACAGGGAAACCCATTTAGTACGAGTACGGTTTAAACGAGAGCCCGTGTGTAACGAGTGGTTTAAAAATTCCCGACCACAAGCCTCCTTTTTCCTTGTTAAATAATTCTGCATACAACAAGCTCGCTACAACGAGCAACTTGCATATAACGTACAATTTATTGACTCCCAAAGTCAAGCTTTTATGCAAAAACTACATGGTTAGAACGAGAACGCACTTACAACCACACCGCCATTCCAAAGTCAAGCTTTCTTGCACAACTACCTGGCTAGAACGAGAACACACTGACAACAACATCGCCATCTTGACTAACCCCTCGATATGTAAGCGGCATTCTGATTGGCCGATATAACAACTTGGGTGTCTGCAGCGCAAGCAGACGACACTGGACTCACTCTTTGAGCACTGATCTTGTGACTTCCGGGAAATTTTAACTTTCTCTTAAAGCGCGTGTGTGGATTTTATGTTTTTGATTTGTTATCGTGTGTTAATAAACTGTTTTAAAGTGTTTGTAATCGGCATTAAAAACCCTATGGATACAGGGCTTACATTACAGACCTGCCTACTTGGAATTTTCCCAATCAGTAGCCCAGCCATCAATTTTCAGTAGCATGGCAAATTTTTTCGTAGCATCCACAAATGACGGCAATCGATTTGTTCTCTTCCTGAGCCGAAGTGCGCTGCTTCTATGTTTCGCCGATTGAACGTGTTGACGGCAATCATCTCTACCGCCATGATTCACAGAGAAGTCCGCATGGCAGAGGTTGCACTGCAGCGAGCATGGTTCGCACCGAGTCGACTTCTGATGATGCAAGGCCACTCTTCCGTGTAAGCTATTTTGAAAACTTGTGCGGCAGGCCGATGTTTTTTTTTATTAGAACAAGATGGTGTGCCAGATGAGTTTTGTTTTCTGGTTTGGGTTCGTTTTTCTTCGTTTGAAACATCTCCCAAATCGCTACTGCTGCTGGAGTCCGCCATTTTTTCCAGAGAAAAGTAATAAGAACGCATGCACTGTCACTTTGATAAAAACGGAAGTGACTAGGTTATCGCGCGTGACACGGCGTCTGCTCTTAGAAACAGACAAAACCGGGAACGGCATTATATACTTAAAGCAAAAATAAAATGCGGCGGCAATTTGTTTTTTTCCGTAGCAACGTTAAGGATGCCGTAGCTCCGTAGCAAAGCCTTATTTTTCGTAGCTGCTACGGCCAAATCGTAGCAGTAGGCAGGTCTGTTACAACCATGCTTTGTTGGGTACGTGTGCTGTTTCCGTTTTTCTGTCTTTTTCACACTTTACCAGCACACACATCACAGTAGATGTGAGGAGCGATTGATAGGTTCGTCAGGGTTGCCAAAATTGATAAAATGGTTTGAACGAGCAATGCTTACAACGAGTAAATTGGCCCTCTCCCCTGGAATTCATACTAAACGGGTTTCCCTGTACAACAAAACAGTGTATACTTTTGCACTTTGTTTCTGTTTGCTGGCTTACTTTCGTTTTTTCTCATTCATCAAAAAAAAGTTTAGGGTCGGCAGCCAAAAACTAGGGTCGGTCGGTAAGCAGGAAGCGAACCCACCAAAAGTGACGATTCAAGGGACATCACTAGCTTTAATAGCTGACGACAGTGCCAAATACGGTTCAAACATCATGACTTTTGATTTCTTCTTTTTTTCGCACTCGTTCAGCGGAAATGCAGAATGTTTTGTTGCTGACCGTAATAATATAATCGGAGGTCTCAAAACGTAATAATTACGGACAAATCCGTAAGGAAAACAGGTCTGCATTATGCAGAGAGGAATCAGCAGAAAAAATGTTCTGCTGCGGCTGGAAAACGACACTGGTTTTGCTGCATGAGAGATGACTGCGTGACCTCCTCGCCATGCAACACGCTAAACAGCAAAGAGCAGCTAACTGCATTGGGTTGCAAGATCTTGATGCCTTAATAAGTTATTTGAGTCCAAAACAGACCATCTCCAGATAGTCCTTCGGACTTATTATGGAACTTATTACGAAAACTAATAACTTCAAATGTATTGTTTTTAAAGGCTGAAGATTTTACATGAATTGTGGTTTCATATTGACTATAGCAGTAACAAAACAAACAAAAAAAAGAATTGCAAGCCCCATGATACTCTCACATTCCCACTTTTAAGAATGCAGGGGTGGGATTGGACCAAAGAAAAAAAAAAGGAAAACTAGATTTTCAACAACCCGCGGCCCACCCCCTGAACAAAATTTGATTAATAATAAACAAATATAATAACATAAAGCCTATAAAATGGGTTGGCATGAATGTGATTGTAAGACTGTGTGTGATTTCATTAATTAATAAAAAAAATAATGAACGGACAGGTGTGTTGAAATTTTTTTTAATGCAACCACTCTCCGGGCTATTTTTGTGCCTTTAACTTGGATCGATGGATGAACGGTGTGCAAATAATAAAAGAATAATCATCCAAAGACATTTAGACACTGGCATCTTTGGAATTATCGGGTAATTTGCTTAAAATAAAGGTAGACCTAATCGAAGTCAAGTCTTTGATTGTTAGCCGTAACCGTAGCAAGATCGGTTTCCGCGAACATCGGCGTCGATTTTCGATATTGCGATGATTTTGTTGCTCAATTTCGTCAGAAAAGCTTTATTAGTACCTTCAGTCATTAATTCTTTGTCGATTTTAGTATAAAACAAGCAGAAAAAAGCAAAATACCTGGAAATGTTCGCGATCGCACCTGTAGAGAAATTCACTCGGCCGGCCGCCAAGTTGCAGCTCAGCAACATCGCAATCAATTTTCACTTCGTTTTCCGTTGAAAAGTTCAAAATTCTCACATCATCGTACTCGCCAGTGATAATCTAATCTAAACTGACTCATTTCAAGCCCTAATTACGATCTCTACCATCAAAAATCTGCCTGGAAAGCTCTTCGAATGGACAGTAAAAATCTGGTCGCCATTTGTATTCTCTTCAGTCTGACCCCGAAATAGATCGACCCAAATTAAAACAATTATTTCACCCCTTTAACCAATGAAAATACCGCATTTAATGCATGTGATGTCAAGCGCAACCCCTTTTTTGATGACGTAGTGTGGTAGGTACACAAGTATTCAATGATTGGCCACTATATTAAGTGCTTTGTGATGTCATATGGGCTTCCCGGAATATTCCGGGAGCCGCTATTGGCTCTAGGGGGGGCTATCCCGGATCAATCCGGGAACAGCGCTACTAGGGTTAAAGAAATATATTTATTTTTTGCCGGATTTTTTTTCTTCAATGTCGGATTTTTTTTTTAAATACCAGATTTCCGGCAAAAAACGGACAAAATCTCACCCCTGAGAATGAGAGTACGTACATTAACTAGTTTCCCATTCATATTATTTCTGTAGCACCAAGGCACCATGATCGAGCACCGCAGCCTTTGGTTTGTTCTCAAACAGTTACTGAGTTAGGTTAGGTTAGGTTAGGTTAGGTACATTAGTCACAGAGGAGTCTCTGTGAAATTCGGGTTGCTCCCACCTGGAGAGCGCGTCGCAGCCAGAGCCGCGCCACCGAAATGTGTTTTTTTCATGCAATTTTTGTGTGACTGATAAGGAAGGAAGGGAGGGGGGTAAATTTTGACCAAATTTTTCGTTGCCACTGGGTTTAACGTGTGCTAAGTGCATCAGCACAGTTCAAAAATAGATTACTTCTTTCCACCATCTTGGACCGTTTGGGAACAGACCAATGCCTACGGTGCTCGATGAAGATAAGGCCAGCAGTAATTATGAATCAAACATTTTGTATTATTTTCTTGGATGTTCAAAACCTTTTTTTTTAACTTTCAGAGAACCGGGATTTTCATCATATAGTAAAAAGCCAACTGTCCGTGTGTGTGTGTGTGTGTGTGTGTGTGTGTGTGTGTGTGTGTGTGTGTGTGTGTGTGTGTGTGTGTGTGTGTGTGTGTGTGTGTGTGTGTGTGTGTGTGTGTGTGTGTGTGTGTGTGTGTCTGTCTGAAACACGAAATGGGCCTTATAACTCTGCCGTTTTTCGACCGAATCGCTTCAAATTTGCTGTGAGCCCTCACGGGGCGATGGCAACGGCAACCGAGGCGGCCGTGTCATTTGCGCGGTTTGGCAAATGCGCGAAACGCGCATCCACCGGCCTCTCGGCGCCCGTATCTCCGGCGTTTCTGGGCCGAATGCCTTCGAATTTGGCAGGAAGATGACCGGGGGCCGAGGACTATCCGTGTGCCAAACCGGAAGCGAATCAGTTCAGAAACGCACGCGCTAGACGCCGCTTCACCTTTTCACGAATAACTCCGCCGTTTCTTAACCGAATCGCCTCAAATTTGCGGTCAGGCTTGCTATGGCCCGGGCAAAGCCTGGCAATAAATTTGAAGAGAATCGGGTGAGCGCGTCACTCTCAGAGCAGCGCCAACGGGAAACGGGGCCTCATAACTCCGCCGTTTCTTAACCGAATCGCTTCAAATTTGCTGTACTCAGCGTTACCAGTACTTGGCATTACCGTTACTAGGCGTTACCAGTACGGTGCATTGCCAGTACTAGGCGTTGCGCTAGTGTTGAACAAAAATATCATGGAATGACACAGAAAAGAGGTAAAGGTCAAGATGTGCCCCCCCCCCCCCTTCATTTCTCGGCTCTCCCAGCATTTTCACACTTGCATTTCTTACCAAACATTAAGCTGTATTTTATTAACCTATTCAGTTAATTATCTTTGTTGAATAATTAATCGGTCATGATAAAGGCCATTATCTAATACTACTAGTAGGACTGTAGTCCAGTACACAACAGCCGCAGAGCATTTGTCACAATCCTGGTTCTTTGCGTTTTTTCCCATCTTGCCTTTATCTTCTACTATTAAAGTATTATTCATTATTGAATGCATGTGTTTAATTATGTAAATGGGTGAAAATTAGTGTTAAATACAGCAAACGATAGAGGATGAAGTACTCAATCTGCAGTAAGAAAGGCAAGACTGAAAAAATGGAAACCGAGAAATGGAGAAAGGGAGCGCATCTTGACCTTGGCTTTACCCAGAAAATATTTTAATTTAAGGCTTAGCATTCTAAAAAAAAATTGAAGTTTTACTTTAATTCACTATGACATGCCATCCCAATGCGATGAAAAACTAAATTTGAATTCACCCTCTCTAAAGACTCAACATCTCACTAATGCCAGTAATGGCAGCATGACATTACGGTGCAAAGAAAGAGCCTGAGCACGGAGTTTCCCACTGCCTGACACTCAACCCTTCCCTTTCCCAAACTTTTTTTTGTGCACCCCTGGGTTCAAATTGCTGCACTGTCTGTCCCCCCCCCCCCCCCCTCCCCCCTCATGGGGAGAAGAGGGGTCAAGGAAAGGAGGGCATGCTTTGTCTGCCCGATAGCTTTGTCTGTGTGGCCGTGGGACTGGGACAGAGAGAACAACATGGCTGACACACTCACCTCTCTGGGACCATGATTCAGGTCCATAGAATAGAGTCGACTTTCTAAATCGTTCATTCCTTGTGACATCATGCGACCCTGAGACAGACAAGACATTAAACGTTTATTAAGACACGACAGATTTTTCAACCGTTTGCATCAAAAGTATATTTTTTCCTTTGAAAATGCGACTGGGTACCGAACTCGTGGAGTGACGAATCATTATTGAAGGGATGACCGTCGCAGTCACTGACTCATGTCTGACAGTGTTTATAAGAACAATTCATGCGTTAGCAACACGGTATTGGTAAAAAGCAATTTTTGAAAAATTAAAATTAACACATAAAATGTGCTTACGTCTCCGAGAACACTGTCGTCCATCCCAGTGTTGACCCCCCAACCCCGTCTCGGACCGAACCCCATGGGCATCTGATTTTGTGGACGTCCATAGTATTCCACGCTGTGATCATCCTGCGACCTCACTTGATTTGTTCTCATTGCCATATTTTGCGCTCTCGTTGTTACTGAGTCGTCCCACGACATCCCGACATCGCTGCAAGAAGAGAATTATCGATGTAAACAAAGCAGAAATCTGGCGGGAGTTTTATCACAATTCGACACATTCAAATCACAAAACCGCACTTTTGTAAAATGCACAAGAGCTATAAAGTAACAAAATTGATAGTACAATATGTCTAGAACCATCTAGTTACATTAAAACATACAAACACTCTTTAACCAATACGATGGAGCCCGATATTTGTCTGCACACACACACCGTGTTTCAAAGATGGCGTCCGCAAAGGATAAAGTTGCCCACTGTCTTTGGATGAAGTCGCGTTTCCGGATATGAGGCTCCAATTCAGAGGTGCAAAAATTTGCGAATTTAGCCAGGAAAACGGAAGTCTTGAGATCCAGGTAGAATAAACTGTAGCCACCTGTCGTTTCCGACTATGACTGCCAGGGGAGGCAACTGCTATTCTGGGGAAAATTTTGTTGATGGTGGAGATGCCAGCAACTATGTAGCTTAGCACCCCCTCCCCTCGTGTTGATCTCAAAATTTGCTTCTGTCAGTTTTACTGTTTGTTCAAAACAAACCTGAAAATCTATCTGTTCCGGTAATCTTTCCAACAACACCCCCTCAGTATCTCCATGTGCGCGCGTGTGTGTGCACGCGCGTATGCGTGTGTTTGTGTGTATGCGTGCCGTACCGTACACGCGCGCGTGTGTGTGTGTGTGTGTGTGTGATTGTGCGATATGTGTGTGTGGGGGGGTGGGGGGGGGGGTGCTTGCGTGCGTATGTGTGTGTGTGCGTGTTTGTGTCTTGGCCAATGAATCACCAAACACCCCCTTTGATAGCACAAATTTTCGATTTTAATTTCATTTTCAACAACATCTTTAAAAATGGCAGCAATTATCACACTTATGCACCCACGTTCACACACACACTACGTACACACCAACACACACAACCCACACACAAATGTGTGTGTGTGTGTGTGTGTGTGTGTGTGTGTGTGTGTGTGTGTGTGTGTGTGTGTGTGTGTGTGTGTGTGTGTGTGTGTGTGTGTGTGTGTGTGCGCGCGCGCGTGTGTGTGTGTGTACTGTGTGTGCGTGCGTGCGTGTGTGTGTGGTGAGATAGGGGTGGGGGATGCACGTGCGCGCGTGCATACATGGGAGTGTGGCTGTGAGTGGTAGTATGTATGCTCTTGCAAGTATGTAGGCTAGGTGCACGTGGGCGCACACATGCGTGTGTGGAAAAGAGGGGTGGGTGGGTGGGCTATGGTGGTTGGAGTACGTGTGTTTGCATGTGTCATAAGCATATAATTTATATGTATACGTACAGGGTCTGTGAGTTGTTTCTTCAATGCATGAATATGTACATACATATCGTGTATATAATTGATGTTTTAAGCACAAATATGTCTTTATATTGCATTTGTGTATTCTTATGTAGAGCTGTGTACTTTTATGTCTTGTTTCATATTTAAGCATGATTTGGAAAATAATGTTCATGTGATGTCTTTTATGTTGAAATCGCGGGTGTTGCCATATTTAATTTCTTATTTTGAGATAGTGTTGAAGTTGAAGTTGTGTGTGTTCTGTGCGGGTATACTGATGTGCTTGCAAGTGTATGAGTGTAGGCCTATATATATATATGCGCAAGAGAGATTGTGTTCGGCTAGAGAGAGGGGGGGAATGATCGAGTGTGTGCGAGTATGTGTCTGTGAGTGAGTGCACGTGTGTGCTTTGTGCATGTTAGTGCGCGCGCGCGCGCGCGTGTGTGTGTGTATGCGTGCGCACGTGTTCAAGTTGTACAAGTGTATGTTTGTGTAAGTGTGTGTGCGTTTCAGTGAGCATGTGTTTTCTGTGTGTCACGGTTGATTAAATGTGTGTGGGTCTGTGTGTGTATGTCTGTGTGCAAGAACGCGTTCAATCGCGTGCGTGCACGTACGTGCGTGTGTGTCTGTTGTGCGTGTGTGTCAGTGCGCATGTCGAGTGTTTCAATGCTGATTATAAAGCGCTTTATGCTCGATAAAAAGCGCTTTTTAAGTGTCCGTTGTTTAGTAGGCCTAGTAGTTACGGGAAGACGGCCGGGGTAAAAAGCGCATGGGCGGGTAAGAAGCCCACCCCAATTATCTCATGAAATGAAGCAAATTTCAGTCTTATTTTGCCCATGAGACGAATGCTAGACAAATTTGACTGAAATTTTTATTTATTTCATGAGATAATTGGGGTGGGCTTCTTACCCGACCCATGCGCTTTTTACCCCGTCTTCCCCTAGTAGTTTCTGACTCTCTTTCTCTCCAGATCCCTAGGTATAAGCTTTAACCTCTGTTGTGATGAACTGTTGGTCGGCGCTCTTTTGCTGAAACTGTTAGACCTCCAGGATCCTAAACTGACCGAACCTCCTGGAACAAAACTTCCTCTCCCCAAGGTCCCTCCCTGTTCACCCTGCGACCGACCCCCATCTCTGCTTTCAAAGCTAACCTCAAATTTTGATGAAATAGCCCACCTGTTCCCCCGTCATTAAAGCTCCAGAGTTACTGAATATAAATATTTAGGAACCATTTTAGACAACAAACTCTTTTAATAAAAACACAGAGTGCATCTCTCTTGCCATTAGGTTCTGGTATTTTACACACATATTATCGCTCTTGCATTGAGTCCTTACTCATGTCTTTTATGTTGGTTCGGGAGTCTGAATGTGGGGAGCAAGAAAGTGTTGTGTTCGCAAGGTTTTGTGATTGCGTTTTATGTTTTGAATGCGCTATGAATAATAACGTGTGTGTGCACTTTGATTTGATTTATATCAAGATTCAGCGCCGTATAAATACTGTATGTTGTTGTTGTTGTTGATGAAAATAACCCTAGGCTGGTCATCCTTCTTCTACGTTCGCTCAGTTTCCTGTCATATGAGCACATATGCGTCATTCTGCCGTTATACGCACCAAACTAAGAAATCGTTAGGCCTAGCATGTCCGTCTTCAGCTGGAGAAAATCTCTAGTTAGTGTTTTTTGAAAAAAGACAGAATAGACCAACAAGGCAGAAAGATAGTAGATGACTGGATGACAGTAATAAGCACAGCTTCATTCCCAGAACCATCCTGGGGAGGAACAGCCTGACCACCAAGGTTGTTTCTTCAAGGTCCGCGGAGGACTTTAGGACCCTCCTCCAACAGGCCCCTGAAAGGATTCATCATACATCTGTATCGTTAAAAAATCGGGACTTTCCTGGAGTTGCACTGCCTCCGGGCATTGCCTCCAGTATCGTTCCCACCATCTTTATATCTAATAATGTCCCATATGTGTCTGTTTCAGACCGGAGGACGTTAAACGGATTTTCATCATCACCCCTGAAAGGAAGCAAACAATACCCTTCCAGTCAACCTCTCCCCCCCCCCCCCCCCCCGTCCCCTTTCTCCCCCCCCCCCCCCCCCCGTCCCCTTTCTCCCCACCCCCCACTCCACCCCGGCAAAGACACTGAAAGAAGTCTTTGAGGGTCTTTGGTTTATTGTTGTTGAGTGGAGGTTTTACGTCCTCATGGCGGAAAGCCCTTAGGGACAAGTTGTTCTGGTGCTGGGTCGATGTGGAGATGGCCGCAAAGCGGTTGATGGTCAAATCTTTGGCTTAGGTTAGAGTACCTTTAGATGAAAATCCGTTTAACGTCCTCCGGTCTATAACAGACACATATGGGACATTAGTATCCTAGATGTAAAGATGGTGGGAACGATACTGGAGGCAATGCCAGGAGGCAGTGCAACACCAGTAAAGTCCCGATTTGTTTTCTAACAGTACAGATGTATAAATACAAGAGAGTACCTAGAGTTCTAATGAAGGTACTCTAGTTTAGGTTGCTGGGACGTGGCATCATGCTGGTTGCACTGAGGCTGATCAAGCAGGTCATAATCATAGATTAGGGTGTGCTCTCCCCTAGTTTTCGTTGATGTAAATAGATTAGGGTGTGCTCTCCCCTAGTTTTCGTTGATGTACATAGATTAGGGTGTGCTCTCCCCTAGTTTTCGTTGATGTACATAGATTAGGGTGTGCTCTCCCCTAGTTTTCGTTGATGTACATAGATTAGGGTGTGCTCTCCCCTAGTTTTCGTTGATGTACATAGATTAGGGTGTGCTCTCCCCTAGTTTTCGTTGATGTACATAGATTAGGGTGTGCTCTCCCCTAGTTTTCGTTGATGTACATAGATTAGGGTGTGCTCTCCCCTAGTTTTCGTTGATGTACTCTCCCCTAGGCTAGTTTTCGTTGATGTAAATAGATTAGGGTGTGCTCTCCACTAGTTTTCGTTGATGTACATAGATTAGGGTGTGCTCTCCCCTAGTTTTCGTTGATGTAAATAGATTAGGGTGTGCTCTCCCCTAGTTTTCGTTGATGTACTCTCCCCTAGGCTAGTTTTCGTTGATGTAAATAGATTAGGGTGTGCTCTCCACTAGTTTTCGTTGATGTACATAGATTAGGGTGTGCTCTCCCCTAGTTTTCGTTGATGTACATAGATTAGGGTGTGCTCTCCCCTAGTTTTCGTTGATGTACATAGATTAGGGTGTGCTCTCCCCTAGTTTTCGTTGTTGTACATAGATTAGGGTGTGCTCTCCCCTAGTTTTCGTTGATGTACATAGATTAGGGTGTGCTCTCCCCTAGTTTTCGTTGATGTACATAGATTAGGGTGTGCTCTCCCCTAGTTTTCGTTGTTGTACATAGATTAGGGTGTGCTCTCCCCTAGTTTTCGTTGATGTACATAGATTAGGGTGTGCTCTCCCCTAGTTTTTGTTGATGTACATAGATTAGGGTGTGCTCTCCCCTAGTTTTTGTTGATGTACGCCTTTGGTTTGGGTTAGAGTACCTTCATACACAGAGTTCTAATTAAGGTACTCTAGTTTAGGATGCTGAGACGTGGCATCATGCTGGTTGCACGCTGAACAGCCAGATCAAAGTCATAGATTAGGGTGTGCTCTCCCCTAGTTTTCGTTGATCTACGCCTAATGCCACAATGTGGCTCAACTATTATCAAAGGGGAAGATTAAGATTAAGATTAAAATTATAGCCCCGTCGACAACTAAGGCCATGTCAGGGCTGTCACCACGTTAAATCTGACCACGTATTTTCTCAAAGCCCGGGGAAAGGCAGAGTCAAATAGAGTGACAGATCAGAGGAAGTTACAAGCACAGAACTTCCAGAAAGTGGGGGAACTACTTGTACACCCCCCCCCCCGGTATCCCCACAGTGGGGGAGGGGCTGATCCTAACCATATCCCTTTCCCAAATAAAACAGAATATTGTTTCTCAGTGAAATTTGTCTTTTTTTTAAATTTGAGAGTGGGGTGCTAAACTAGGCATCTTGACCAAAATGCCTTACCCTGGATACTTCTTCATCGCTCGCTCAGACAGTTTCCTGTCAATTATGAGTGCACGTGCACCGTGCTGCATCTCAGTGCGAAGCGCGATCACTGCATGCCTGTCGTGTTTCTACTCGCCTCAGGAAAAGGATTGCGTGGAAAACGAGGTCATCTACAACAGGACAGCAGAGTATCTGGATCCTTACCCAGGCTACCGGTAGGCTTACTTTGTCTCTGCCCAAGGAAACCCTACCCAACTTTCCAAGTAAAGTGGGGAATGTGGCCCTATGCCTTCTTTCTGTATGCTTTTGGTTGCAGTTGGTTTCACGCACGTGCCTCTCGTTTAACTCATTCATGTCGTTCCAGACATATATGTCCGGAATTAATAGATAGCTGTCAATTTGATGTATTTGCTTCAAGGGAAGTGGATCTGTGTGCACACCATACCTTCGTCACTTCTAAAATTTGACGACGAAAATGGTGTTTTATGTCCTCTTGGTCTGAATCAGACACATATGGGACATTTGTAAATACAAATATGGTGGGAACAATACTGGAGGCAATGCCCGGAGGCAGTACGAAACCAGTAAAGTCCCGATTTGTTTTATTAATACAGATAGGTGTAGCGGTAACCACGCCTCGGGTAAACCTCATCGGCTATGGAACCGCTACAAGTAATTATACTTCTAAAATTTTGCCTCCGACTTTCCTTTTATAGTGGCTTGTTGTGGGGGAAACCAATCGGTGTAGTTTTTCTATTATAAAGTCTATATATAAAAAAACAAGTCTGATCTACCACTTCCCAATGTGTAAACCTGAAGTAAAAACCCGTTTCTCCTTTTGTTTGTGTATGTTTTGTTTGTGTGTATACTGTATGGCTGGAGTGATTTGTGAGTTTTTGGAATGACTCAAAATCGGTGTGATGCGAATGAGTTAAACGTGTTATTGTAAAGTAACAACACTGAAGCAACAGTGAGCTAAGCTTATTCTTATTCTCCTTAGGCAGCCAACTTCATCACGTTGAAGATTCTGCTGCACTTTAGGGGGTAGTACGAAAAAGAGAAATAGCAAAAGAACGCGTTCTTAGGGCGCGTTTCTCCGGTTGCAGGCAGGTGCTGGAAGGAATTACTTCAAATTTTGTGTGGAAGTGTATCACCCAAAGTACACACAGAAGATGGGAGCATAGTGTGTCTGTGTGTATGTATACATGTGTATGTGACAGAGAAACTCAGAGAGAGAGAGAGAGAGAGAGGGAGAGAGAGAGAGAGAGAGAGAGAGAGAGAGAGAGAGAGAGAGAGAGAGAGAGAGAGAGAGAGAGAGAGAGAGAGAGAGAGAGAGAGAGAGAGAGAGAGAGAGAGAGAGAGAGAGAGAGAGAGAGAGAGAGAGAGAGAGAGAGAGAGAGAGAGAGAGAGGGGAGAGAGAGAGAGAGAGAGAGAGAGAGAGAGAGAGAGAGAGAGAGAGAGAGAGAGAGAGAGAGAGAGAGAGAGAGAGAGAGAGAGAGAGAGAGAGAGAGAGAGAGAGAGAGAGAGAGAGATTGCAAGGACTTTCAGAGATTCAGATTGTCGGCGGGCCCGGGCCATTGACCCATATTGAAGGTGATTTGACCCCTCATTTTGTGCACACAGGGGTCATCTGACCCATGGAGTTTGTAACAAAATGTAAGTGTAATACTACAGTGACACATTACTGGCCCATTATTGTGGAAATTGGCCCATCATTTTCTGTAAGCAGAAAACAATCTGAAGCTCTGCCTTTGTGAAATGCAATCAGCACACTGTGTATCGGGGACACGCCATGAAAACGGCCCTCATTACATTCAAAGTTAACACACATAATAAAGTGTGTTATACTATAACTTATAGTATCGTACACATTCACTAACTGTCCTCAACACACACTATAACACACTGTGACAGACACTATCTCAACACACACCATAGCACACTGTGACAGACAATATCTCAACACACACCATAGCACACTGTGACAGACAATATCTCAACACACACCATAGCACACTGTGACAGACAATATCTCAACACACACCATAGCACACTTTGACAGACAATATCTCAACACACACCATAGCACACTATGACAGACAATATCTCAACACACACCATAGCACACCTTCACACACACTGACAGACAATATCTCAACACACACCATAGCACACTGTGACAGACAATGTCTCAACACACACCACAGCACACACTATGACAGACAATATCTCAACACACACCATAGCACACTTTCACACACACTATGACAGACAATATCTCAACACACACCATAGCACACTTTGACACACACTATGACAATATCTCAACACACACCATAGCACACTTTGACACACTGTGACAGACAATATCTCAACACACACCATAGCACACTTTGACACACTGTGACAGACAATATCTCAACACACACCATAGCACACTTTGACACACACTATGACAATATCTCAACACACACCATAGCACACTGTGACAGACAATATCTCAACACACACCATAGCGCACTTTGACAGACAATATCTCAACACACACCATAGCACACTTTGACACACACTGACAGACAATATCTCAACACACACTATAGCCCACTGTGACAGACAATGTCTCAACACACACCATAGCACACTTTGACACACTGTGACAGACAATATCTCAACACACACCATAGCACACTTTGACACACACTGACAGACAATATCTCAACACACACCATAGCACACTGTGACAGACAATATCTCAACACACACCATAGCACACTGTGACAGACAATATCTCAACACACACCATAGCACACTTTGTCACACACTATGACAATATCTCAACACACACCATAGCACACTTTCACACAAAACTATGACAGACGATATCTCAACACACACCACACCATAGCACACTTTCACACACACTATGACAGACAATATCTCAACACACTATAGCCCACTGTGACAGACAATGTCTCAACACACACCATAGCACACTTTGACACACTGTGACAGACAATATCTCAACACACACCATAGCACACTTTGACACACACTGACAGACAATATCTCAACACACACCATAGCACACTGTGACAGACAATATCTCAACACACACCATAGCACACTGTGACAGACAATATCTCAACACACACCATAGCACACTTTGTCACACACTATGACAATATCTCAACACACACCATAGCACACTTTCACACACACTATGACAGACAATATCTCAACACACACCACACCATAGCACACTTTCACACACACTATGACAGACAATATCTCAACACACACCATAGCACTTTCACACACACTATGACAATATCTCAACACACACCATAGCACACACTATGACACAATATATCAACACACACCATAGCACACTTTCACACACTCTGACAATCGATAAAGCAAGGATGCCTTTGTTTTATTCGATTAGTTACAACACCCAACAAACAAGAGGGACCCATTGCACGAAGCACAGGTAATAAACAATAAAGGGAGCTTACACAGAAACCCATGTGTACATACATACATGTACACACATACTATCTACGTTACTCAGTTTTAAATGCGTCAGCTGTGTAAAATCAAATAACTAAAAACATCAAGAGTGGAATGGATTCACATGGCCTCACAGCACATTCACAGTGCTAGAAACCATAAAATGACAGTGGTTGTTTCACAGAAAAAGATTTCAGTGACGAAAATAATCAATCATTTCCAAAAGAAAGAAGAATAAAACTGAAAAGTCAGAACCCAAAAAGTCCAAAACAGGTCCATTTGGTTCAGATCTATTATTTAATGTTGAGAGAAAAAAATCTGGCCCGAAAGAGAAGGAAAGACAAGAAATAATGTATAAATCAAACTTTCTGTTTTCAAAACTATTCCTAAGGGGCATCTTTACTAGATTGGACAAATCAAGTCGAGATTTAAAGGGAACAAAAACATTAAAAGCACGCATACACACATCTAGCTTTGAATGTGAAATTCTAAGACCCTTTACTTCGATTATTATCATTCATACATAAGTAATGATGATGAAAACAGAATACATGCAGGCTACTTATATACATAACAGATCTCTTGGGCTTTGCTACTTTATTCTCAACATTTTAGTAAAAAAAAAAAAAAATATAAAAAATCTATTGTCCACCATCACTCTAATTATGAGAACACATTCTCAACATATACATAACAGATCTCTTGGGTTTTACTACCTTATTCTCAACATTTTAGTAAAAACAATTAAAAAAATCTATCGTCCACCATCACTATATGAGAACACATTCTCAACATATACATAACAGATCTCTTGGGTTTTACTACCTTATTCTCAACATTTTAGTAAAAACAATTAAAAAAATCTATCGTCCACCATCACTATATGAGAACACATTCTCAACATATACATAACAGATCTCTTGGGTTTTACTACCTTATTCTCAACATCTTAGCATATAAAAAAAATCTATCGCCTACCATCACTATATGAGAACACAAAAACAGAATCAAATCAATCGGTCACCTCTTCTTAAAACACAACCACAACCATCACAGATCAAACTTTCGCTTTCTACACCACAATGCATATTCCATTATAAGAATCTGACCCAACTTGACACTGATCTGGGTCTAATGAGAGATGCACAACACACAGTGAAAGTAAGAGTCTAGTCTGAATGCTGTCAAACAACACTGAAGGTCTGAATGCTGTCAAACAACACTGAAGGTCTGAATGCTGTCAAACAACACTGAACCAAGGCATGGAAAGGAAAGAGTCTAGTCTGAATGCTGTCAAACAACACTGAACCAAGGCATGGAAAGGAAAGAGTCTAGTCTGAATGCTGTCAAACAACACTGAACCAAGGCATGGAAAGGAAAGAGTCTAGTCTGAATGCTGTCAAACAACACTGAACAAAGGCATGGAAAGGAAAGAGTCTAGTCTGAATGCTGTCAAACAACACTGAACAATTATCTGAAGTCGAACATCTGAAGAACAAGATTTATGCTGATTTCTTTATATAGGTCAAAACATGTTCCAGGGCTCCCAGGGACCCCCATTTTGGGGGTCTATGAAGTACTAAAATTCTAAAGGATCCTCTGAAAGAATGTGCCAGGGATGCACAAGAAAAATTATTGTTAGCATCCGCAATGCCACTGGGACCCTCTATCCCGCCTCTAGGACCCTCTATGCTGTAAGTCCCTGGGACCCCTTGCTTTGCGGGACGATTGGGAGCCCCGATGTTCTTTGCCTTTTTAGGCATGGAACAAGTACGCTAGGATATTATTATTATTATTCTGCGTTCCCAGGCCATATGGCCATAATGGGTAAGGTACGTCTGTATATCTTGTTTTCTTCTCCAAAATGTTGCTAAAAGTGTCATCTTTACACCCTGCTTTCAGCTAGTTTTCCCCCAGTTGTGACTTTGGAAACATTTTCTCCCAGAAAAACAATGATCTCGACTCAAATTCAAAAACACCAATGTTCCTGTTTAGCTATCATTCAAATAAGAAAAAGAAAACACCAAACGTCCAAACGCATGAAATGAGCAAGCTCTTGCCATTCCCACAATGCACTGTTCTTCAAGTTCTATTAACAAAAATGACTAACAGTTCCAGTCAAATATTTTTTTTTTTTTTAAACAATAGAAAACAAAATTCCCTTCATACAACTTCATCATACATACAACTCAAAATATCAATAAATGCCTAAAAAAGATCTCAAATCAAATCTACACCCCCTCCCCTTCAGATGAACCATTCCACACCGCTCTTTCTCCATACTGTAGTGGACCATTCCATTTAGTGAATGAGGGGGTGTCTGCTTGACTTGGAGCAGAATGGAAATAAAAAGAATGCCAACTAAAAATCTCACTACATCACTACACCCCCCTCCCCTTCACATGAACCGCTCCACCACGCTCTATCTCCCTACTCAAGCGGACCATTCTATTCAACGAAAGAGGGGTGTCTGCTTGAGTTGAAGCAGAAAATAAAGAAAATAAATGCTTACCAAAAATCTCAGATCACTATACCCCTTCCCTCTTCACATGAACCGCTCCACCCCGCTCTATCTCCCTACGGCAGCGGACCATTCCATTCAGCGAAAGAGGGGTGTCTGCTTGAGTTGGAGCAGAAAATAAAGAAAATAAATGCTTACTAAAAATCTCAGATCACTATACCCCTCCCCTCTTCACATGAATCGCTCCACCCCGCTCTTATCTCCCTATGGCAGCGGACCATTCCATTCAACGAAAGAGGGGTGTCTGCTTGAGTTGGAGCAGAAAATAAATGCTTACTAAAAATCTCAGATCACTACACCCCTCCACCCCGCTCTATCTCCCTACGGCAGCGGACCATTCCATTCAGCGAACGAGGGGTGTCTGCTTGAGTTGCAGCAGGATGGACCTCATGCGGCTGACGTCCTTGGTGTTCTTGGAGTTTTTCGGGTTGAACTCGCAGAGTCGCGTGATCTTCTCCCAGGCCTGTCCGGGGACCTTCTCATCACGATCCTTGATGAAGGCCTCTTCCGCAGCTCTGGGAGAAAAAGACAACAGAGAAAAATGAAACATGTCTGTTGTTATGGGGCAGTGGGTGGATGCCTTGTGCCTCCATACGGGGAGCTGGACGACCCTGCCTTCTCCTCCACGAGTCCCTCCCTGTGGGGATACCGGGGGGGGGGGGGGGGGGGGGGGGGGGGGGGGTTCGTTAAAATAGTTCCCCCACTCTGTGCTTGTAACATCCTCTAATCTGTCTCTCTCTTTGACTCTGCCTTTTCCCTTTGGCTACTGTCATCTACTATCTTTCTGACTTACTGGTCCATTCTCTTGCTTTAAAAAAAGAAGAAGAAAGTTTTCCAAATAATTTTCTCCTTTGAGCTCCTCCGAAATCGGAATATGTCGGCTGAATGCAGTGAGGAGACCAGTGAAAACTGAAAAACAGACACATACGTACCTTACCCATTATGGCCATATGGCCTGGGAAGGCAAAAGAAGAAGAAGAAAAGGAAGACTGGTAATTTGTTAAAGTATTTGTTGTTGCTAAGGCAGACAACTTCTGACATGAACTGTAACCCAACATAACCCAACAAACAACAAACACTCACGCCACCCTTTCTCAACCAATTTTTCTTACATTTCTGAAACCCATGAAGCTTAGTTTAACTCTATGGAGTCATGTCGGAGACATCATTCCGACAATCCTTTGGAGTCACGTCGGAGGGAGTTTTCCGATCGACTTTGGCGGTTTGGGATGTCGGCCAAACCAATAAAAGGGAAACAACTCATTGTTTCTATTAAACCTGAGACCTTATTTCTAGTGTCTCCTATTTTTTGTTGTTACTTCTTTAAATTGAACTACTTATCATTTTCAAATTTGATTCATTCAATATGGCGGCGACCACATAACTCACTTTATTCTAACATTAAGTAAACAAATGTTTATGTCTATATTATGCATTTTACAATCCGTGTTTATTTATTTACTAAACCAAGTCTATCAAAATGGCTTTGTGATGTATTACTAGATCAAGATCATAACAAAGTGGTCAGCCTGTGGAGTAGGAAGTTTTTGTTTTCCAGACATTTCATCAGATTATTTACATCATGGAATATTATGCGGCTCACTCGTTCAAAGTAAGAAGTCTTAAAAAAATACACTGATTTATCTGTTACTTGGTACATGTTGCATGTTTGAATGATGTGCATTTGATTTTGGGCGATTCTTAGAAAATGACCTAAAATAATGCGATCTGAGGGAGAAACTACATCATTTTGTATGTGACTCAATTGAGTTAAAAGCAATTTTTTTTTTTTTTAACAGTATATAATCGCACAGATTTTCAGTGAACGTACGCTATGCTTTCATTCACTTTTGCCGTGCCCATGCACTTAGCATACGTTAAACCCAGTTGCAATGACAAAGTTGTCATTTGGTCAAAATTTACCCCCACCCCCCCCCCTTTCCTTCCTCATCAGTCACACAAAAATCGCATGCAAAAATATTATAAAAAAATAATGGGGAGGCGCGCCTCTGGCTGCGACACGCTCTCCAGGTGGGAGCAACCCGAATTTCACAGAGACGCCTCTGTGCCCATAAAGTACCTAATACCTAAACAAACCATCAGAGATCTACACTGCTGTGTGACTAAGCGTAATTACTCAGCTTGAGCTGGGATGGAGATTAGACATTCAACATAAACATCCATAACAACAGCCAGAGCATGACTGTAGCGTCAGAGAAGAACAGAACAATGTAATGCCATATAAACGTAGTCCCAGTTACCAGCAACACCCCCACCTTCAAATTGTCTTCCACTGCATTCCCCTAATGATGCTGATCACGAAAATATTATTGTTATATTAGGCATTAGGTAGTAGGTACTTTATAGTCACAGAGGCGTCTCTGTGAAATTCAGGTTGCTCCCACCTGGAGAGCGTGTTGCGATTTTGCGATAGTGGCCAACAGTTTTGATAATATGAGCACTTGTTTTCGGGACCCCCTCAGCTCTCACTCTCACTGTGCTATTGGCCCTTCAAAATGTCACTGGCCACATCTAGGCACCCCAAGGAACACTTCTGCCAAGTTTTGTTAAGATTGGTTCAGTGGTAGCAAAAGCCATATATCTCCAAAGTTCATTTCGAGTTGCCGTCACTGACACAAGGAAACCTCACCAAACCATTCTCATTTATCACTGCACGATTTGAAAAGCAAAAGATACATTTTGAATACAGCTTTGCTCCTGTGGGGATACTGGGGGGGGTCATCCGCATAAATAGTTCCCCTACCTTCTGGAAGTTCTGTGCTTGTAGCTTCCTCTAATCTCAAATCTGTATCTCTCTTCACTCTGCCTTTGTCCTTGCTTCGTGTCATCTACTGTCTTTCTGACTTTTTGGCCCACTCGCCTGCCTTTTTTAGAAAAAAATATCTTCCATATAGTTTTTTCCTTCGAGCTCCTCCAAAATCGGAATGTGTCGGCTGGATGCAGTAAGGACACCAGTGAAAACTGGAAAACAGACACACCTTACCCATTATGGCCGTATGGTCTGGGAACGCAGAAGAAGAAGAAGAAGAAGAAGAATACAGCTTTGAATGATTGATTGATTACAAATTTCACAAAACGCTCCTCTTTCTACACATTATTCAGAGCTTCAAGATCAGAGAGAGAAATGTCTTTGAAAGACCACATTACAGAAATTTGACACACACACATGCATACCAAATCCCACACCATGATCTCCATCATTCCTCAAACAAACAGACAGACACCAGTGGCCAAACACACACACATGCACACCAAATCCAACACCATGATCTCCATCATTCCTTGAAACAAACAAACAGACACCAGTGGCCAAACACACACACATGCACACCAAATCCAACACCATGATCTCCATCATTCCTCAAACAAACAAACAGACAGACACCAGTGGCCAAACACACACACATGCATACCAAATCCAACACCATGATCTCCATAATTCCTCAAACAAACAGACACCAGTGGCCAAACACACACACACGCACACCAAATCCCACACCATGATCTCCATCATTCCTCAAACAAACAGACAGACACCAGTGGCCAAACACACGCACATGCACACCAAATCCCACACCATGATCTCCATCATTCCTCAAACACACAGACACCAGTGGCCAAACACACGCACATGCATACCAAATCCCACACCATGATCACCATCATTCCTCAAACACACAGACACCAGTGGCCAAACACACGCACATGCACACCAAATCCCACATGATCTCCATCATTCCTCAAAACAAACACACAGACACCAGTGGCCAAACACACACACATGCACACCAAATCCCACACCATGATCACCATCATTCCTCAAACACACAGACACCAGTAGCCAAACACACGCACATGCATACCAAATCCCACACCATGATCACCATCATTCCTCAAACACACAGACACCAGTGGCCAAACACACGCACATGCATACCAAATCCCACACCATGATCACCATCATTCCTCAAACACACAGACACCAGTGGCCAAACACACGCACATGCATACCAAATCCCACACCATGATCACCATCATTCCTCAAACACACAGACACCAGTGGCCAAACACACGCACATGCATACCAAATCCCACACCATGATCACCATCATTCCTCAAACACACAGACACCAGTGGCCAAACACACACACATGCATACCAAATCCCACACCATGACCTCCATCATTCCTCAAACAAACACACAGACACCAGTGGCCAAACACACACACATGCATACCAAATCCCACACCATGACCACCATCATTCCTCAAACAAACACACAGACACCAGTGGCCAAACACACATGGATGCAACTCTTTCAGCTTCACACTCATTTCAGTTTTTTAATGTTACCAAGTTTTAAAAAACCAAAAAAACATCGACCACAAGCGATTTGGGGCGTTTTGAACTTGGTTGTTCTATCCCCAAAGTCTCTGTGAATCTTGAAAACAGCGTAATGATGCCAAATTCATTGTTTTCAAAGGCAATGTAATCATTTGACAAGGCTTATTGGACTCAAACTGTCTCTGTCCATCATTTTGACTGTTAATCTGCCTCGGTATCTCTCTCTCTTGCGTTGCCCCCCTAAATTCTCCAACAGGGCTCTGCCCCTGTACCTCTCTGGGGCCCTGGGTGGCCCCTGGACCCCTGACTTTCAGGGTTTTTTTCATTTTGGGGAGTTGCACCCATGCTTATCTACGCTAAGACTAAGACAACAGGCGGGAAGGGAAGGCACCTCACAACGCTAGACACACAGACAAATGAGGGAAGGAAAGCTCTTCACAACACTAGACAGACATAGAAACAGACACACAAACAGGGACACACACACAGGTATTAGGTACTTTATAGTCACAGAGGCGTCTCTGTGAAATTCGGGTTGCTCCCACCTGGAGAGCGCGTCGCAGCCAGAGGCACGCCACCCAATTTAAAAATAAAAAAAATTTGCATGCGATTTTTGTCACTGATGAGGGGGGGGGGGGGGGGGGGGGGGGGGGGACTAATTTTTTTTACCAAATGACAACTTTTTCGTTGCCACTGGGTTTAGCGTATGCTAAGTGCATGGGCACACGGGACCTCGGTTTATCGTCTCATCCGAAAGACTCCACGTTCAGACCGTAGAGGCCTAGTGCAGAATGAGAGGAAAAAATCCCCTGTACCCAGGTTCGAACTCGGGTTTACTTGACACGAAGCGAACGCGCTACCACTGTGCCACTCTACACTTGAGGGAAGGAAGGCTCCTCAACACTAGACACAGACACACAAACAGGAACACACACACACACAGATGAGGGAAGGAAGGCTCCTCAACACTTGACACAGACAGGGACACACACACACACACAGATGAGGGAAGGAAGGCTCCTCAACACTAGACACAGACACACAGACAGGGACACACACACACAGATGAGGGAAGGAAGGCTCCTCAACACTAGACACAGACACACAGACAGGGACACACACACACAGATGAGGGAAGGAAGGCTCCTCAACACTAGACACAGACACACAGACAGGGAAGATGAGGGAAGGAAGGCTCCTCAACACTAGACACAGACACACAGACAGGGACACACACACACACAGATGAGGGAAGGAAGGCTCCTCAACACTTGACACAGACAGGGACACACACACACAGATGAGGGAAGGAAGGCTCCTCAACACTTGACACATACAGGGACAAACACACACACACACACACACAGATGAGGGAAGGAAGGCTCCTCAACACTAGACACAGACACACAGACAGGGACACACACACACAGATGAGGGAAGGAAGGCTCCTCAACACTAGACACAGACACACAGACAGGGACACACACACACAGATGAGGGAAGGAAGGCTCCTCAACACTAGACACAGACACACAGACAGGGACACACACACACACAGATGAGGGAAGGAAGGCTCCTCAACACTAGACACAGACAGGGACACACACACACACAGATGAGGGAAGGAAGGCTCCTCAACACTTGACACAGACACACAAACAGGGACACACACACACAGATGAGGGAAGGAAGGCTCCTCAACACTAGACACAGACACACAGACAGGGACACACACACACACAGATGAGGGGAGGAAGGCTCTTCAACACTAGACACAGACACACAAACAGGAACACACACACACAGATGAGGGAAGGAAGGCTCCTCACAACACTACACGCTGCACCAAAATAGACCCTGCACCAGATTAAAGCAATCGAATGAGCCGTCTTTAATGTAAGTACTTTGTCACATTTAAACATAACAATATATCATATGGCCAAAGTAGTAATAGTAATACAGTAGTAATAGAAAGCCAGAATGGTCAACATACTGACCGTGGGCCCTCAAGAGAAGAAGAAGAAGAACCTCCCTTATAAGACCTTCAAAAATCATCCAAAATGAGGTCTTATAATAAGGGAGGTAATTTTAATACAGTGGAATCCGTTTAATTGGCCCTCGGATAATCGGCCAAAGCCGCTTAATCAGCCAATTTCCTCTGGAATGGAATTTTTTCTTCTTAAGCATGTGTTATTTTGTTCGTTTTTACGGCCAAAGCTGAAATCTTCAATTTCGCTTTATTGGCCACTTTTTCTCTCTAATTTTTCCTCTTTACCCCTTTTTGAGAGGGAGAACAACAGACTCAGACAAACTGACAACATGCTTTTGACGATTACATGGTTGAGTGTGAAGTTGGAAGGTGAGCTGTTGTCAATTGAAAGACCCTGCATGGTGTTAAAATCACTCAAGAAAATAAAATCATTGTCTTTTACTCGTGCTTCTGTCAAGTTGTAGGATTAATAAACACACACACACACACATCACAAAAAGAGAAAGAATTTGAATTTGAACTGCAACATTTAATTTTGACGTCATTGCTTTTGACTTGCATAATTGCGTCATACAGTATCTCATTGTTCGTTTTATCGGCCGATTCGCTTTATCGGCCATATTCTTCCTGGTCCCAAAAGTGGCCGATTAAGCGGATTCCACTGTACTTACAAAGAAGAGCATTGTCTCGGAGAAGTAGGTCTTATGTGGGAGGGAGTCTTATAATGGGAGGTCTTATAAGGGAGGTTCCACTGTAGTAGTGAAACAATAAATAGTAGTGAATGACAGTGATACCTTTCTTTCAACAAAACCCCAAACAAAAACTAACAAAAGAAAAACAAAAGAAGAAGAAATCGTCAACAGATTTTCTGAAATACAATCAAGAATGGCAGAGTCAATATAATTACTTAAACGTACATGGTGATAAGCATTTTCATTTACAACAGTTTTACATCCTGAACGTTACTGATCGCTCAATCAATCGTCAATCGCTCTGACTGTTTTCTGTCATATGAGCGCTGATGTGTCATGCTGCTGTCATGCGCCTAACTAGGAAATAGTTAGGCCCAGCATGTCCGTCTTCGGCTGGAGAAAATCTTTGTAAGAGTTTCTAGAACAAAGGCAGGAGAATGGACCAGTAAGGCAGAAAGATAGTAGTAGATGACAGAAAGCAAAGAGAAAAGGCAGAGTCAAAGAGAGTGACAGATTAGAAGAAGTTACAAGTACATGACTTCCAGAAGGTGGGGGAACTATTTGCACTGAAAGACCCTCCGGTATCTCCACGGGGAGAGACTGGTGGAGGGGCGGGGCCATCCAGCTCCTCGTATGGAGGCACGAGGCATCCACCCACTGACCAATGAAATTCAACAAAAGTGATAACTTTCATTTGTTTCACTCAGTCCTCATTTTCTAGAATAGGATGAAATCTTTTTTTTCTTCGCATTCCACACATACTCACATATTCGTCACAAGCTCAAGTCACTTTTAAAAATGAATCCGAATGCACAAAGGCCAGTAGAATACAGATGTTAAAACATGCAGAAGAGAAAGGAACAGACTTGAAAAGAATGAAACATGTTTGTATTTATAAAGCCTCCACCATAACATTTAAGCTGAGCTCAGAATTGGTACTATTTGGTAATGATGGAAAAATAAAAACTGATGAGGGATTTGATTATATTCTTTTGATAGCTAAATATTTTATTGATAAATGTAGGATTAATAAAAAATCAGCCAAGAATGTTTATGTTTATACATGAACTAAAAATATACTATAAAATAGATTATATAATGCACTGCATGGAAATGCGTCTTGCGAAATTCCATAAAAAGTGGTTGACATATCGCCATCCGCATGCAATACAGACGTAAGTCGAAAGATGTCACTTCACAGGAGAAGCAAAACACTGATCGTTGTTATAAGACGTTGATCAATGTTCTCATTATCCTGTCATCACATATCGCCATCCGCATGCAATACAGACGTAAGTCGAAAGATGTCACTTCACAGGAGAAGCAAAAAACTATTATTTCGGTCATTGCAAATAAAATTGCTTCAGATTTTTTCATACGGCTTTATTTTGAGCCATCAAATAACTTTGTCACTTCAGTTTTTCAAATAAATCACGACTTATTTAAGTAATATTGAAATAAGAAATTTTGCCCCCAAATTATGGTTTTAAACTGAGAAGAAAATTAATTTTAGTCCAAAATAAAAGCTTTAAAGCATTGTTGATAATAATACCTCGGCACTCCAATACGCCCTCCAATATATTTTTCTAGACAAAATAATGGGAGAAATTGTCAAATGTATTTGTTGATTTGACTCAATGAATGCAAATAATCTCAAAATCAAACAAATTGAGTTACGTCTGTATTGCATGCGGGCGGCGATTTTAAAGCTATTAGTTTTCGCTAAAGGCAAATGTTTATTTTCTTCTGAAATTATGACGTCGAAAAGGTAAAATGATGTCAAATGACAGACAATTGTGTTTTGTGGAAGCTTTGGAAGCAAGTGCGTGAAGTTATACAAGCTTATTTTGATCACAACATCTTTATCTTTTGGAATTGCGGTTAATGAAGTTGGTGAGTCCTTGTCTTGTACTATGCATAAGCAAAAAATCTCAAAATCGATAAAAATTGAGTTATGTCGGTATTGCATGCGGGCGGCGATATAAAAACCTGATTAATTAAGATGAGTGAGCTGTACTCACGTGTCCATAAGGTGTGTGTAGTTATGGATTATCACTACATGCATAGGCATTAATGAATTGTATGTGCCCTTACAATATACGGAGTGCTAATCGTGGTTATTTGCATTGGTGAACTGTTTTCTTAATGTAGTGTATTGCATTGTGCCTAAATGCAGATATTGTCATAACTATGTTGGTAAACAATGAATACGTTGAAATATGTTGTGTATTGCATTGTACCTAAATGCAGATACTGTCATAACTATGTTGGTAAACAATGAATACTTTGAAATATGTAGTGTATTGCATTGTACCTAAATGCAGATACTGTCATAACTATGTTGGTAAACAATGAATACGTTGAAATATGTTGTGTATTGCATTGTACCTAAATGCAGATACTGTCATAACTATGTTGGTAAACAATGAATACGTTGAAATATGTTGTGTATTGCATTGTACCTAAATGCAGATATTGTCATAACTATGTTGGTAAACAATGACTATGTGGAAATATGTAGTGTATTGCATTGTACTTAAATGCAGATATTGTCATAACTACGTTGGTAAACAATGAATACGTTGAAATATGTAGTGTATTGCATTGTACCTAAATGCAGATATTGTCATAACTATGTTGGTAAACAATGAATATGTTGAAATATGTTGTGTATTGCATTGTACCTAAATGCAGATATAACTGTCATAACTATGTTGGTAAACAATGAATATGTTGGAAATATGTAGTGTATTGCATTGTACCTAAATGCAGATATTGTCATAACTATGTTGGTAAACAATGAATAAATATGTTGTTGATTGTATGTTGTGTATTGCATTGTACCTAAATGCAGATATTGTCATAACTATGTTGGTAAACAATGAATACGTTGAAATATGTTGTGTATTGCATTGTACCTAAATGCAGATATTGTCATAACTATGTTGGTAAACAATGAATACGTTGAAATATGTTGTGTATTGCATTGTACCTAAATGCAGATATTGTCATAACTATGTTGGTAAACAATGAATATGTTGAAATATGTTGTGTATTGCATTGTACCTAAATGCAGATACTGTCATAACTATGTTGGTAAACAATGAATACGTTGAAATATGTATGTGTATTGCATTGTACCTAAATGCAGATATTGTCATAACTATGTTGGTAAACAATGAATACGTAAACAATGAAATATGTAGTGAAATATGTTGTGTATTGCATTGTACCTAAATGCAGATACTGTCATAACTATGTTGGTAAACAATGAATACGTTGAAATATGTTGTGTATTGCATTGTACCTAAATGCAGATACTGTCATAACTATGTTGGTAAACAATGAATACGTTGAAATATGTTGTGTATTGCATTGTACCTAAATGCAGATACTGTCATAACTATGTTGGTAAACAATGAATACGTTGAAATATGTTGTGTATTGCATTGTACCTAAATGCAGATACTGTCATAACTATGTTGGTAAACAATGAATACGTTGAAATATGTTGTGTATTGCATTGTACCTAAATGCAGATACTGTCATAACTATGTTGGTAAACAATGAATACGTTGAAATATGTTGTGTATTGCATTGTACCTAAATGCAGATACTGTCATAACTATGTTGGTAAACAATGAATACGTTGAAATATGTTGTGTATTGCATTGTACCTAAATGCAGATACTGTCATAACTATGTTGGTAAACAATGAATATGTTGAAATATGTTGTGTATTGCATTGTACCTAAATGCAGATACTGTCATAACTATGTTGGTAAACAATGAATACGTTGAAATATGTTGTGTATTGCATTGTACCTAAATGCAGATATTGTCATAACTATGTTGGTAAACAATTGATAACTATGTTGAAATGAATGTTGTGTATTGCATTGTACCTAAATGCAGATATTGTCATAACTATGTTGGTAAACAATGAATACGTTGAAATATGTTGTGTATTGCATTGTACCTAAATGCAGATATTGTCATAACTATGTTGGTAAACAATGAATACGTTGAAATATGTTGTGTATTGCATTGTACCTAAATGCAGATATATGTCATAACTATGTATGTTGGTTGATATATGTTGTGTATTGCATTGTACCTAAATGCAGATACGTCATAACTATGTTGGTAAACAATGAATACGTTGATATATGTTGTGTATTGCATTGTACCTAAATGCAGATACTGTCATAACTATGTTGGTAAACAATGAATACGTTGATATATGTTGTGTATTGCATTGTACCTAAATGCAGATATTGTCATAACTATGTTGGTAAACAATGAATACGTTGAAATATGTTGTGTATTGCATTGTACCTAAATGCAGATATTGTCATAACTATGTTGGTAAACAATGAATACGTTGAAATATGTTGTGTATTGCATTGTACCTAAATGCAGATATTGTCATAACTATGTTGGTAAACAATGAATACGTTGAAATATGTTGTGTATTGCATTGTACCTAAATGCAGATATTGTCATAACTATGTTGGTAAACAATGAATACGTTGATATATGTTGTGTATTGCATTGTACCTAAATGCAGATATTGTCATAACTATGTTGGTAAACAATGAATACGTTGATATATGTTGTGTATTGCATTGTACCTAAATGCAGATACTGTCATAACTATGTTGGTAAACAATGAATACGTTGATATATGTTGTGTATTGCATTGTACCTAAATGCAGATACTGTCATAACTATGTTGGTAAACAATGAATACGTTGAAATATGTTGTGTATTGCATTGTACCTAAATGCAGATACTGTCATAACTATGTTGGTAAACAATGAATACGTTGATATATGTTGTGTATTGCATTGTACCTAAATGCAGATACTGTCATAACTATGTTGGTAAACAATGAATACGTTGATATATGTTGTGTATTGCATTGTACCTAAATGCAGATATTGTCATAACTATGTTGGTAAACAATGAATACGTTGATATATGTTGTGTATTGCATTGTACCTAAATGCAGATACTGTCATAACTATGTTGGTAAACAATGAATACGTTGATATATGTTGTGTATTGCATTGTACCTAAATGCAGATATTGTCATAACTATGTTGGTAAACAATGAATACGTTGAAATATGTTGTGTATTGCATTGTACCTAAATGCAGATACTGTCATAACTATGTTGGTAAACAATGAATACGTTGATATATGTTGTGTATTGCATTGTACCTAAATGCAGATACTGTCATAACTATGTTGGTAAACAATGAATACGTTGAAATATGTTGTGTATTGCATTGTACCTAAATGCAGATACTGTCATAACTATGTTGGTAAACAATGAATACGTTGATATATGTTGTGTATTGCATTGTACCTAAATGCAGATATTGTCATAACTATGTTGGTAAACAATGAATATGTTGAAATATGTTGTGTATTGCATTGTACCTAAATGCAGATACTGTCATAACTATGTTGGTAAACAATGAATACGTTGAAATATGTTGTGTATTGCATTGTACCTAAATGCAGATATTGTCATAACTATGTTGGTAAACAATGAATACGTTGAAATATGTTGTGTATTGCATTGTACCTAAATGCAGATACTGTCATAACTATGTTGGTAAACAATGAATACGTTGAAATATGTTGTGTATTGCATTGTACCTAAATGCAGATATTGTCATAACTAACTATGTTGGTAAACAATGAATACGTTGAAATATGTAGTGTATTGCATTGTACCTAAATGCAGATACTGTCATAACTATGTTGGTAAACAATGAATACGTTGAAATATGTTGTGTATTGCATTGTACCTAAATGCAGATACTTGTCATAACTATGTTGGTAAACAATGAATACGTTGAAATATGTTGTGTATTGCATTGTACCTAAATGCAGATACTGTCATAACTATGTTGGTAAACAATGAATACGTTGAAATATGTTGTATTGTATTGCATTGTACCTAAATGCAGATACTGTCATAACTATGTTGGTAAACAATGAATACGTTGATATATGTTGTGTATTGCATTGTACCTAAATGCAGATACTGTCATAACTATGTTGGTAAACAATGAATACGTTGAAACAATAATATGTTGTGTATTGCATTGTACCTAAATGCAGATACTGTCATAACTATGTTGGTAAACAATGAATACGTTGATATATGTTGTGTATTGCATTGTACCTAAATGCAGATACTGTCATAACTATGTTGGTAAACAATGAATACGTTGATATATGTTGTGTATTGCATTGTACCTAAATGCAGATACTGTCATAACTATGTTGGTAAACAATGAATACGTTGATATATGTTGTGTATTGCATTGTACCTAAATGCAGATACTGTCATAACTATGTTGGTAAACAATGAATACGTTGATATATGTTGTGTATTGCATTGTACCTAAATGCAGATATTGTACCTGTCATAACTATGTTGGTAAACAATGAATACGTTGATATATGTTGTGTATTGCATTGTACCTAAATGCAGATACTGTCATAACTATGTTGGTAAACAATGAATACGTTGATATGTTGTGTATGTTGTGTATTGCATTGTAAACAATGAATACTTGATATATGTTGTGTATTGCAATGCAGAGATACTGTCATAACTATGTTGGTAAACAATGAATACGTTGATATATGTTGTGTATTGCATTGTACCTAAATGCAGATACTGTCATAACTATGTTGGTAAACAATGAATACGTTGATATATGTTGTGTATTGCATTGTACCTAAATGCAGATACTGTCATAACTATGTTGGTAAACAATGAATACGTTGATATATGTTGTGTATTGCATTGTACCTAAATGCAGATACTGTGTCATAACTATGTTGGTAAACAATGAATACGTTGATATATGTTGTGTATTGCATTGTACCTAAATGCAGATATTGTCATAACTATGTTGGTAAACAATGAATACGTTGATATATGTTGTGTATTGCATTGTACCTAAATGCAGATACTGTCATAACTATGTTGGTAAACAATGAATACGTTGATATATGTTGTGTATTGCATTGTACCTAAATGCAGATACTGTCATAACTATGTTGGTAAACAATCAATACGTTGATATATGTTGTGTATTGCATTGTACCTAAATGCAGATACTGTCATAACTATGTTGGTAAACAATGAATACGTTGATATATGTTGTGTATTGCATTGTACCTAAATGCAGATACTGTCATAACTATGTTGGTAAACAATGTCAATACGTTGATATATGTTGTGTATTGCATTGTACCTAAATGCAGATACTGTCATAACTATGTTGGTAAACAATGAATACGTTGATATATGTTGTGTATTGCATTGTACCTAAATGCAGATACTGTCATAACTATGTTGGTAAACAATCAATACGTTGATATATGTTGTGTATTGCATTGTACCTAAATGCAGATACTGTCATAACTATGTTGGTAAACAATGAATACGTTGATATATGTTGTGTATTGCATTGTACCTAAATGCAGATACTGTCATAACTATGTTGGTAAACAATGAATACGTTGATATATGTTGTGTATTGCATTGTACCTAAATGCAGATACTGTCATAACTATGTTGGTAAACAATCAATACGTTGATATATGTTGTGTATTGCATTGTACCTAAATGCAGATACTGTCATAACTATGTTGGTAAACAATGAATACGTTGATATATGTTGTGTATTGCATTGTACCTAAATGCAGATACTGTCATAACTATGTTGGTAAACAATGAATACGTTGATATATGTTGTGTATTGCATTGTACCTAAATGCAGATACTGTCATAACTATGTTGGTAAACAATGAATACGTTGATATATGTTGTGTATTGCATTGTACCTAAATGCAGATACTGTCATAACTATGTTGGTAAACAATCAATACGTTGATATATGTTGTGTATTGCATTGTACCTAAATGCAGATACTGTCATAACTATGTTGGTAAACAATGAATACGTTGATATATGTTGTGTATTGCATTGTACCTAAATGCAGATACTGTCATAACTATGTTGGTAAACAATGAATACGTTGATATATGTTGTGTATTGCATTGTACCTAAATGCAGATACTGTCATAACTATGTTGGTAAACAATCAATACGTTGATATATGTTGTGTATTGCATTGTACCTAAATGCAGATACTGTCATAACTATGTTGGTAAACAATGAATACGTTGATATATGTTGTGTATTGCATTGTACCTAAATGCAGATACTGTCATAACTATGTTGGTAAACAATCAATACGTTGATATATGTTGTGTATTGCATTGTACCTAAATGCAGATACTGTCATAACTATGTTGGTAAACAATCAATACGTTGATATATGTTGTGTATGTGCCCCAAAAAATTTAAAAAAAAGAAAAAAAAAAAAAAGCCCTCCACCATAACAAGGAGGAATGTAAAACAAAACAAAAAAAGAAGAAATGAAGGGGGGGGGGGGGGGGGGGGGGGGGGGGGTAAACAATGGAGGGCATGGGTACAGGTTTGGATGGGGATCAGAGGGCAACTGACCTTCATGACTTTTTTTTGGTTACTTTTCACGTCATTCTGTTGTCTCATCGAATTTTATGAGAAACAAATCTAAGCAACTTTTCTATCTTTTTTAAATTTTTATCTCAAGACAACACTTTTTAACACTCTGTTGTCAGTTTGTACCAGAATTTACAACCAGTAATGTAAAAAAAAAAGAAAAAAAGAACTGTATTTCACAGAAAGCAGCAGTCTTCTGTCAAATATGTTCACGTGCATATTCACAATAGTCATGGCAGGGTAAACACAATGGCAAAAAAACACAACTAAACCTTAAACAAAAAAAACAAGAATTCCATGGGAAATTGTCTCCTGTGTATATTCAACTGGCTCTCACACTTAGGGAGAAAGGTGGCAGAGTGGTTAAGACGTTTGCCTGCCAAATGTAATGCGTGACTGCAGCGCGAGTGACCCAATTTCGAATCCTGGCCTCGCCCTTTCTTTCTAGTTCGACAGGAAAATCGAACTGAACGTCGAGTCCTTCGGATGGGGACTTAAAGCTAGTCTGACCCGTGCGCTTTACGCACGTAAAAATCCCATGGCAGTTAAAAGTCGGCAAGAACAGGGAGAAATCCTGCTGCCTGGTATGGCCAAATTGATAGCTAGGTTTCCCAAGTCTGCCCACACCCCCTCCTCACCCTACCCCAGGGCTCCCAGGGACCCCCATTTGGGGGTCTATGAAGAACTAAAATTCTAAAGGACCCTCTAAAAGAATGTGCAGGGGGTCCCAGGGATGCACTAGAAACATTATTTTTAGCATTCACAATGCCACTGGGACCCTCTATCCCGCCTCTAGGACCCTCTATACTGTAAGTGAAGGAGTCCTTGGGACCCCTAGTTTTGCGAGACGATTGGGAGCCCTGCTACCCCCCCCCCCCCCCCCCAAAAAAAAAAAAAAAAAAAAAAAAAAATGGGTAGGCGCTGCACTTGTGGCGACGCGCTCTCCGGGGGAGAGCAGCCCGAATTTCACAGAGATAAGTCTCTGTGACTTGAATATACCAAAATACCAAATCTCTTGCCGAAATGCAGTTTTCTGTATCAAAATGCATCACAATAGTGAACCATGCAGCGGCACATACTACATACGCACAATAACCATGTTGGGTAACATACTACATACACACAATACCCATGTTGGGTAACATACTACATACGCACAATACTCATGTTGGGTAACATACTACATACGTACAATACCCATGTTGGGTAACATACTACATACGCACAATACCCATGTTGGGTAACATACTACATACGCACAATACCCATGTTGGGTAACATACTACATACACACAATACCCATGTTGGGTAACATACTACATACGCACAATACCCATGTTGGGTAACATACTACATACGCACAATACCCATGTTGGGTAACATACTACATACGCACAATACCCATGTTGGGTAACATACTACATACGCACAATACCCATGTTGGGTAACATACTACATACGCACAATACCCATGTTGGGTAACATACTACATACGTACAATACCCATGTTGGGTAACATACTACATACGCACAATACCCATGTTGGGTAACATACTACATACGCACAATACCCATGTTGGGTAACATACTACATACGCACAATACCCATGTTGGGTAACATACTACATACGTACAATACCCATGTTGGGTAACATACTACATACACACAATACCCATGTTGGGTAACATACTACATACACACAATACCCATGTTGGGTAACATACTACATACACACAATACCCATGTTGGGTAACATACTACATACGCACAATACCCATGTTGGGTAACATACTACATACAACATACTACATACGCACAATACCCATGTTGGGTAACATACTACATACACACAATACCCATGTTGGGTAACATACTACATACGCACAATACCCATGTTGGGTAACATACTACATACGCACAATACCCATGTTGGGTAACATACTACATACGCACAATACCCATGTTGGGTAACATACTACATACGCACAATACCCATGTTGGGTAACATACTACATACGCACAATACCCATGTTGGGTAACATACTACATACGTACAATACCCATGTTGGGTAACATACTACATACGCACAATACCCATGTTGGGTAACATACTACATACGCACAATACCCATGTTGGGTAACATACTACATACGCACAATACCCATGTTGGGTAACATACTACATACGCACAATACCCATGTTGGGTAACGCAACACTACAGTCAGGTAATCCTACACCAAGAAACGAAAACCATCTTGCATAACTAATATTACAACAATCAGGGTAAGTATTTTCAAAGACATGAATCATGTAAATCGCTACTTATCGAAACGCTGTAGTCCAGTCCAGTAACATTCGGTTGCTTTAAAAACGACCTTGCAAGAAATACAGTTAAAATCGCTTAAGTCAAAGTCGGAGGGACTAAAATTTTATTTTGAGACAGCCAATATATTTTTAGTCAAAAAGACCTTGTAACGAAAAGATGATTAAACTGGGACCAGAAAACTATTGGGTTAACCAGCCTTCTTGAGTTTTGAGTTTTTGAGGAATCCATTGTAATGATAAACATTTGAGAACCACTGTTATACGCAACCCTCTGTTGATGCTGCCCCACCCCCCTCTGTTGATGCTGCCCCACCCCCCTCTGTTGATGCTGCCCCACCCCCCTCTGTTGATGCTGCCCCACCCCCCTCTGTTGATGCTGCCCCACCCCCCTCTGTTGATGCTGCCCCACCCCCCTCTGTTGATGCTGCCCCACCCCCCTCTGTTGATGCTGCCCCACCCCCCTCTGTTGATGCTGCCCCACCCCCCTCTGTTAACCCTTTCAGGATTCCCACAGATCTCTAAAAGAAAAATTCAAGGACTATTTCAAGGACTATTTCAGGATCATGCCGGTAAATTTCAAGGACTAAAAATGTTGCTTGTAATATCCATGGATAATTAGCACTACGGTAAAAGGTGTGCTAATGTCAAATTAATCTCATTATTTGAAACTTTAAAAAAACCTTGCACACACCAAAAATCGACAAACAATGGAATGGTCGCCTGCTGTCACAATATGAGGCAGTCAAAAGTTTGAATAAAAAAGAAAGAAAAAAAAGCATTAACTTTTAGTTTTAGTTTTAATGTATCTAAAAAAATTCAAAGAAATGTTGGTTATGCTAGCTTGAAAGTTGAGAATCTGGTCAGCAGAATTACAAAATTCCAGGACTTTTCCAGGAGCTTTAGGGCCTGAGCTGTTTTTTCAAGCCATGGAAAAGGCCTTACTAGTTTTCCAGGACTTTTCCAGTTTTCCAGGACTTGTGGGAACCCTGCCCTTTGCACACTTCCCATTTGCCCTGCGGGCTGCGCTCCCAGCATGCACATTCTGAGAGAGGTACTAGTCTTATTACCTTGCAAAGATTTAAAACCGCGCAACAAGTTTAGCGATCATTCCGGCGCGAAAGAGAGAGAGAGAAAGAGAGAGGGAGATAGAGAGAGAGAGAGAGAGAGAGAGAGAGAGAGAGTTTTTTCTTTCGCAATTTCATTTTTGTATAATTTCTTTGTTATCTATTGAATTTCATCGTTTTTTCTTTTACTTTTTTTTCCCAATGTTAGTACAGCTTTTATAGTTAATCTGACAATAAATTGGTTCCAGTCCAGTCCTTCCGGCGCAAACAGTTTCCAAATATTAGTCATGAAATGATTAATAGTTTCTAGATTGACGGGGGAAAGGGAGGTCTCTGTCCGACAATTTGTCGGGCGCTGGTGCTGGTAGTTGCAGGGCACCCGACAAATTGAAATGGTCGACTTATGGCGATTATGTGACCGCCAGGGGGCAGTCAAACCACTAGAGGCTTATCACGCTATATTCTCAGGCTTTATCCTTCCTCACGAGACCAATGCTCGCACGATAAAAATCAAAAGAAAAAAAAAGGGTACACAAAAACCGTGATATATTAAATGACCAATTTCCAAGTACCGGACCAATAAGATGGACACCCAAATAACATACCTCCAGAATAAAACTTAGAAAATACGTTTGGAAAAAACAACAACTTCACAATACAATTCATGCAAAGAAATGTCACAAACCAACGGCACAGGGCTTCATTCTCACAATGCAACCAATTAACCAGGAGCTGCTCCATGAACATATGTTTTGATTAATTTAAGGCAAAGTAGGTACACCAGCAATTCACTTCTTCTTCGTCTTCGTTCACTCACACAGCTTCCTGTCATATGAGCGTAGACGCGTCATGCTGCCGTTATTCGCCTAACTAAGAAATAGTGAGGCCCAGCATGTCCGACTTCGGCTGAAGAAATCTTTGTAAGAATTGATAGAAAAAAAGGCAGGAGAATGGACCAGTGAGATAGAAAGATAGCAGATGACAGTAAGCAAAGGGAAAAGGCAAAGTCAGAGAGAGTGATGGATTAGAGGAAGTCACAAGCAGAGAACTTCCAGAAGGTGGGGGAACTATTTGTACGAAAGACCCCCCGGTATCCCCACAGGGGTAGCGATTCACTTATAACAAGAGGTTCCTTAAAATGTGATGTACGTATCTAACCCTAACAATTCATCGACCCCTTAAAATGTGATGTACGTATCTAACCCTAACAATTCATTGACCCCTAAAAAAAATAATAATAATAATAAAACAGATAATAAAATTCCAAATTCAAACTTGGAATGCATTCCCAAGATTAGCTCAAGGATTGGACACATCAATCATAAAACGTTTGACAACAACAGCAAAAAGGAAATGTGAATTAAACCCCAACAAACACGATATACATCTACCCAATACCCTTTCAATTAAAAAAAAACCACAAGAAAACCAGAACAAGGGGAAAGAACTACTGGTCTACACGCCAAAGACAAAATTGACATTCACTGTCCAAGAGTTGCTTACCTTTCCTTCAAGAACTGTTCATTCTCTATCCTTTAAATCAGCCAGAAAGAATATAATTCACAAATTATCATCGGTAAGGTTTATTTATTTTCATCATTTAAGATACACACCCTTAGCTTAGCAACCCTAAACGGGCATAAAACTATAACTATGACAAACACAACTTGATACGGGCAAGCAAATGCAAGCTAAAGTTTAGATAGAAAAAACAAACAAAAAACCTAGGATGTTCTTTTACGTGTGATCTTAATTCATGCAGCATTAACCATAATGACAATAATGGCAGTCAGATAGCACGGCACAGCAACACAGCACAATCATATAATACTGCAATCCTAAAAAACAAACCAAACAATCCCAAAACAGTCATTAACAAAAATAAATGTGTGTTGTGTGTGTGCGCGCGTGCGTGCCTATAGATGTGTGTGTGCATGCGTATGGCGCATGCACTTCTGAGAGAGAGAGAGAGAGAGAGAGAGAGAGAGAGAGAGAGAGAGAGAGAGAGAGAGAGAGAGAGAGAGAGAGAGAGAGAGAGATATGTACCTGTTATTTTCTTTAGTTTTCTCCAGTTGTTCGTGGTGGTGTTTGTACCAGTCATCTAGCTCTTTCTTCGCCTTCAGACGCCACTCCTCCTTCATCTTCTCCTCCGCTTGGTCTGAAAGCAGATCCCACTTTGTTTTTATATCTTCCTCCTTCTTCTTTGTCCATCACTCCTCTTTCATCTTCTCCTCCGCTTGGTCTGAAAGCAGATCCCACTTTGTTTTTATATCTTCCTCCTTCTTCTTTGTCCATCACTCCTCTTTCATCTTCTCCTCCGCTTGGTCTGAAAGCAGATCCCACTTTGTTTTTATATCTTCCTCCTTCTTCTTTGTTCATCACTCCTCTTTCATCTTCTCCTCCGCTTGGTCTGAAAGCAGATCACACTTTGTTTTTATATCTTCCTCCTTCTTCTTTGTCCATCACTCCTCCTTCATCTTCTCCTCCGCTTGGTCTGAAAGCAGATCCCACTTCGTTTTTAAAATTTTATATCTTCCTTCTTCTTCTTTGTCCATCACTCAGCCAGCCTCCGGTCGTATGAGAGCGCGCATGCGTCATGCTACTGTTATGCGCCTAACTAAGAAACTGTTGGACCCAGCATGTCCGTCTTCGGCTGGAGAAAACCTTTGTACGAGTTTCTAGAATAAAGGTGGGAGAACGGATCAGTAAGGCAGAAGAAAGATAGCAGATGACAGTAACAGATTCTAGAATAAAGGCAGGAGAACGGACCAGTAAGGCAGAAAGATAGCAGATAGAGATGACAGTAACAGTTTCTAGAACAAAGGCGGGAGAACGGATCAGTAAGGCAGAAGAAAGATAGCAGATGACAGTAACAGTTTCTAGAACAAAGGTGGGAGAACGGATCAGTAAGGCAGAAGAAAGATAGCAGATGACAGTAACAGTTTCTAGAACAAAGGCAGGAGAACGGACCAGTAAGGCAGAAGAAAGAAAGATAGCAGATGACAGTAACAGTTTCTAGAACAAAGGTGGGAGAACGGACCAGTAAGGCAGAAGAAAGATAGCAGATGACAGTAACAGATTCTAGAATAAAGGTGGGAGAACGGACCAGTAAGGCAGAAGAAAGATAGCAGATGACAGTAACAGTTTCTAGAACAAAGGCAGGAGAACGGACCAGTGAGGCAGAAGAAAGATAGCAGATGACAGTAACAGTTTCTAGAATAAAGGCAGGAGAACGGACCAGTGAGGCAGAAGAAAGATAGCAGATGACAGTAACAGTTTCTAGAACAAAGGTGGGAGAACGGACCAGTAAGGCAGAAGAAAGATAGCAGATGACAGTAACAGTTTCTAGAACAAAGGCAGGAGAACGGATCAGTAAGGCAGAAGAAAGATAGCAGATGACAGTAACAGTTTCTAGAACAAAGGTGGGAGAACGGATCAGTAAGGCAGAAGAAAGATAGCAGATGACAGTAACAGTTTCTAGAACAAAGGCAGGAGAACGGACCAGTAAGGCAGAAAAAGATAGCAGATGACAGTAACAGTTTCTAGAACAAAGGTGGGAGAACGGACCAGTAAGGCAGAAGAAAGATAGCAGATGACAGTAACAGTTTCTAGAACAAAGGCAGGAGAACGGATCAGTAAGGCAGAAGAAAGATAGCAGATGACAGTAACAGTTTCTAGAACAAAGGTGGGAGAACGGATCAGTAAGGCAGAAGAAAGATAGCAGATGACAGTAACAGTTTCTAGAACAAAGGCAGGAGAACGGACCAGTAAGGCAGAAGAAAGATAGCAGATGACAGTAACAGTTTCTAGAACAAAGGTGGGAGAACGGACCAGTAAGGCAGAAGAAAGATAGCAGATGACAGTAACAGTTTCTAGAACAAAGGTGGGAGAACGGACCAGTAAGGCAGAAGAAAGATAGCAGATGACAGTAACAGTTTCTAGAACAAAGGCAGGAGAACGGACCAGTGAGGCAGAAGAAAGATAGCAGATGACAGTAACAGTTTCTAGAATAAAGGCGGGAGAACGGACCAGTGAGGCAGAAGAAAGATAGCAGATGACAGTAACAGTTTCTAGAACAAAGGCGGGAGAACGGACCAGTGAGGCAGAAGAAAGATAGCAGATGACAGTAACAGATTCTAGAACAAAGGTGGGAGAACGGATCAGTAAGGCAGAAGAAAGATAGCAGATGACAGTAACAGTTTCTAGAACAAAGGTGGGAGAACGGATCAGTAAGGCAGAAGAAAGATAGCAGATGACAGTAACAGTTTCTAGAACAAAGGTGGGAGAACGGATCAGTAAGGCAGAAGAAAGATAGCAGATGACAGTAACAGTTTCTAGAACAAAGGCGGGAGAACGGATCAGTAAGGCAGAAGAAAGATAGCAGATGACAGTAACAGTTTCTAGAACAAAGGTGGGAGAACGGATCAGTAAGGCAGAAGAAAGATAGCAGATGACAGTAACAGTTTCTAGAACAAAGGTGGGAGAACGGATCAGTAAGGCAGAAGAAAGATAGCAGATGACAGTAACAGTTTCTAGAACAAAGGCAGGAGAACGGACCAGTAAGGCAGAAGAAAGATAGCAGATGACAGTAACAGTTTCTAGAACAAAGGCAGGAGAACGGATCAGTGAGGCAGAAGAAAGATAGCAGATGACAGTAACAGTTTCTAGAACAAAGGCGGGAGAACGGATCAGTAAGGCAGAAGAAAGATAGCAGATGACAGTAACAGTTTCTAGAACAAAGGTGGGAGAACGGATCAGTAAGGCAGAAGAAAGATAGCAGATGACAGTAACAGTTTCTAGAACAAAGGCAGGAGAACGGACCAGTAAGGCAGAAGAAAGATAGCAGATGACAGTAACAGTTTCTAGAACAAAGGCGGGAGAACGGATCAGTAAGGCAGAAGAAAGATAGCAGATGACAGTAACAGTTTCTAGAACAAAGGTGGGAGAACGGATCAGTAAGGCAGAAGAAAGATAGCAGATGACAGTAACAGTTTCTAGAACAAAGGTGGGAGAACGGATCAGTAAGGCAGAAGAAAGATAGCAGATGACAGTAACAGTTTCTAGAACAAAGGTGGGAGAACGGATCAGTAAGGCAGAAGAAAGATAGCAGATGACAGTAACAGTTTCTAGAACAAAGGCAGGAGAACGGACCAGTAAGGCAGAAGAAAGATAGCAGATGACAGTAACAGTTTCTAGAATAAAGGTGGGAGAACGGACCAGTAAGGCAGAAGAAAGATAGCAGATGACAGTAACAGTTTCTAGAACAAAGGCGGGAGAACGGACCAGTAAGGCAGAAGAAAGATAGCAGATGACAGTAACAGTTTCTAGAACAAAGGTGGGAGGACGGATCAGTAAGGCAGAAGAAAGATAGCAGATGACAGTAACAGTTTCTAGAACAAAGGTGGGAGGACGGATCAGTAAGGCAGAAGAAAGATAGCAGATGACAGTAACAGTTTCTAGAACAAAGGTGGGAGAACGGATCAGTAAGGCAGAAGAAAGATAGCAGATGACAGTAACAGTTTCTAGAACAAAGGCGGGAGAACGGACCAGTAAGGCAGAAGAAAGATAGCAGATGACAGTAACAGTTTCTAGAACAAAGGCAGGAGAACGGACCAGTAAGGCAGAAGAAAGATAGCAGATGACAGTAACAGATTCTAGAATAAAGGCGGGAGAACGGATCAGTAAGGCAGAAGAAAGATAGCAGATGACAGTAAGCAAAGGGAAAAGGCAGAGCCAAAGAGAGTGAGAGATTAGAGGAAGCTACAAGCACAGAACTTCCAGAAGGTGAGGGAACTATTTGTAAGAAAGACCCCCTCCGGTTTCCCCACGGGGAGAGACTCGTGGAGGGGGCGGGGTCGTTCAGCTCCCTGTGTGCCCCGCCTCAAATTGTAACATCACACATCAAAACAACAGCAGGCACAGACACTGCTGTCCCCATTGTTGTCATATGTTAGGACAGGCGGTGGTGTGTTTTTCCCCCTAACTCCTTGTTCTTTTGTTCTTGTTTTTTGGTGGTCACATCCCAAGTAAGAACGTTTATATAAAGACGTTGGTCAGCACCAGAGGAGAAGAAGGAAGCTCTTCAGAGGCCAACCAACACCACAGACTGCAGCACCAGAGGAGAAGAAGGAAGCTCTTCAGAGGCCAACCAGCCCCACAGACTGCAGCACCAGAGGAGAAGAAGGAAGCTCTTCAGAGGCCAACCAACCCCACAGACTGCAGCACCAGAGGAGAAGAAGGAAGCTCTTCAGAGGCCAACCAACACCACAGACTGCAGCACCAGAGGAGAAGAAGGAAGCTCTTCAGAGGCCAACCAACCCCACAGACTGCAGCACCAGAGGAGAAGAAGGAAGCTCTTCAGAGGCCAACCAACACCACAGACTGCAGCACCAGAGGAGAAGAAGGAAGCTCTTCAGAGGCCAACCAACCCCATAGACTGCAGCACCAGAGGAGAAGAAGAAGAAGGAAGCTCTTCAGAGGCCAACCAACCCCACAGACTGCAGCACCAGAGGAGAAGAAGAAGAAGGAAGCTCTTCAGAGGCCAACCAACACCATAGACTGCAGCACCAGAGGAGAAGGAAGCTCTTCAGAGGCCAACCAACCCCATAGACTGCAGCACCAGAGGAGAAGGAAGCTCTTCAGAGGCCAACCAACCCCATAGACTGCAGCACCAGAGGAGAAGAAGGAAGCTCTTCAGAGGCCAACCAACACCATAGACTGCAGCACCAGAGGAGAAGGAAGCTCTTCAGAGGCCAACCAACCCCACAGACTGCAGCACCAGAGGAGAAGAAGGAAGCTCTTCAGAGGCCAACCAACCCCATAGACTGCAGCACCAGAGGAGAAGGAAGCTCTTCAGAGGCCAACCAACCCCACAGACTGCAGCACCAAGGAGAAGAAGAAGCTCTTCAGAGGCCAACCAACACCACAGACTGCAGCATCAGAGGAGGAGAAGGAAGCTCTTCAGAGGCCAACCAACCCCACAGACTGCAGCACCAGAGGAGAAGAAGGAAGCTCTTCAGAGGCCAACCAACCCCACAGACTGCAGCACCAGAGGAGAAGGAAGCTCTTCAGAGGCCAACCAACCCCACAGACTGCAGCACCAGAGGAGAAGGAAGCTCTTCAGAGGCCAACCAACACCATAGACTGCAGCACCAAGGAGCAGAAGAAGGAAGCTCTTCAGAGGCCAACCAACACCATAGACTGCAGCACCAGAGGAGAAGGAAGCTCTTCAGAGGCCAACCAACACCACAGACTGCAGCACCAGAGGAGAAGAAGGAAGCTCTTCAGAGGCCAACCAACCCCATAGACTGCAGCACCAGAGGAGAAGGAAGCTCTTCAGAGGCCAACCAACCCCACAGACTGCAGCACCAAGGAGAAGAAGAAGCTCTTCAGAGGCCAACCAACACCACAGACTGCAGCATCAGAGGAGGAGAAGGAAGCTCTTCAGAGGCCAACCAACCCCACAGACTGCAGCACCAGAGGAGAAGAAGGAAGCTCTTCAGAGGCCAACCAACCCCACAGACTGCAGCACCAGAGGAGAAGGAAGCTCTTCAGAGGCCAACCAACCCCACAGACTGCAGCACCAGAGGAGAAGGAAGCTCTTCAGAGGCCAACCAACACCATAGACTGCAGCACCAAGGAGCAGAAGAAGGAAGCTCTTCAGAGGCCAATCAACCCCACAGACTGCAGCACCAGAGGAGAAGAAGGAAGCTCTTCAGAGGCCAACCAACCCCACAGACTGCAGCACCAGAGGAGAAGGAAGCTCTTCAGAGGCCAACCAACACCATAGACTGCAGCACCAGAGGAGAAGGAAGCTCTTCAGAGGCCAACCAACCCCACAGACTGCAGCACCAGAGAGGAGAAGGAAGCTCTTCAGAGGCCAACCAACCCCACAGACTGCAGCACCAAGGAGAAGAAGGAAGCTCTTCAGAGGCCAACCAACACCATAGACTGCAGCACCAAGGAGCAGAAGAAGGAAGCTCTTCAGAGGCCAACCAACCCCATAGACTGCAGCACCAAGGAGGAGGAGAAGGAAGCTCTTCAGAGGCCAACCAACACCATAGACTGCAGCACCAAGGAGCAGAAGAAGGAAGCTCTTCAGAGGCCAATCAACCCCACAGACTGCAGCACCAGAGGAGAAGAAGGAAGCTCTTCAGAGGCCAACCAACACCACAGACTGTAGCACCAGAGGAGGAGAAGGAAGCTCTTCAGAGGCCAACCAACACCACAGACTGCAGCACCACAGGAGGAGAAGGAAGCTCTTCAGAGGCCAACCAACCCCACAGACTGCAGCACCAGAGGAGGAGAAGGAAGCTCTTCAGAGGCCAACCAACCCCACAGACTGCAGCACCAGAGGAGAAGAAGGAAGCTCTTCAGAGGCCAACCAACCCCACAGACTGCAGCACCAGAGGAGGAGAAGGAAGCTCTTCAGAGGCCAACCAACCCCACAGACTGCAGCACCAAGGAGGAGGAGAAGGAAGCTCTTCAGAGGCCAACCAACACCATAGACTGCAGCACCAAGGAGAAGAAGGAAGCTCTTCAGAGGCCAACCAACCCCATAGACTGCAGCACCAAGGAGCAGAAGAAGGAAGCTCTTCAGAGGCCAACCAACACCATAGACTGCAGCACCAAGGAGGAGGAGAAGGAAGCTCTTCAGAGGCCAACCAACACCATAGACTGCAGCACCAGAGGAGAAGGAAGCTCTTCAGAGGCCAACCAACCCCACAGACTGCAGCACCAGAGGAGGAGAAGGAAGCTCTTCAGAGGCCAACCAACCCCACAGACTGCAGCACCAAGGAGCAGAAGAAGGAAGCTCTTCAGAGGCCAACCAACACCACAGACTGTAGCACCAGAGGAGGAGAAGGAAGCTCTTCAGAGGCCAACCAACCCCACAGACTGTAGCACCAGAGGAGGAGAAGGAAGCTCTTCAGAGGCCAACCAACCCCACAGACTGCAGCACCACAGGAGAAGGAAGCTCTTCAGAGGCCAACCAACCCCACAGACTGCAGCACCAGAGGAGGAGAAGGAAGCTCTTCAGAGGCCAACCAACCCCACAGACTGCAACACCAGAGGAGGAGAAGGAAGCTCTTCAGAGGCCAACCAACCCCACAGACTACAGCACCAAAGCCAAGGCCACCCTGGCCTAAGGGTGAGAGGCAATTATTCACTAAAAGAATAACACCATTTTCCATTCCTGTATAAAAATCATTGACACACAGCTCTCACTGTCACTTTACTATTAGCCCAAACTGGAATCTGAAGGAGAGGAGAAATGATAAAGGGGCCCAGGATAAAACTGAAAGGAGGGATGGTCAGAGATTAGAAGCTTTCTCTTAGTCTTTCGGATGAGACGATAAACTGAGGTCCTGTGTGCCCATGCAGTTAGCATACGTTAAACCCAGTGGCAACGAAAAAGTTGTCATTTGGTCAAAATTTACCCACCCACCCCTTTTTTTCCTCATCAGTCACACAAAAATTGCATGCAAATTTTTTTTTTTAATTGGGTGGTGCGCCTCTAACTGCGACGCGCTCTCCGGGTGGGAGCAACCCGAATTTCACATAGACGCCTCTATGACTATAAAGTACCTAATACATAAAACTTTCCTTTCCCCAAAAC
>CM065711.1:1268228-1278228 GCA_017654935.2 Phymorhynchus buccinoides | reverse complement strand
AGAAAGATAAATGAAAAAATAGTGCTTAATGAAAGTTATTAATGTAACTATGATGTTCGTCATACATGTCCTATGGTGTAAATAGTGAATTATGATAAATAATTCAACAGTTTAAAAAAAAAAACTTTATTCATGCAAGTTATTATTTTCTTTAAAGCATTCTGCTTACTGTAGTTGACAAAAATACAGTTATTCATAGACATTTTGGCCAGAAACTGGAAAATAAATGATGTAGGTAACTTTGATGTTTGTCATACATTTTTCACACATTGTGTAATAAAACAAAAACAATGACATGAATCAATTAATAGTTTGGTAGAAAATATTCAGTTAAGTTGTAATTGGTTTTTTTTTATGGCATCTTAAGTACTTAAAGACAGAATTAGTGTATTTGATACAACTTTCAAATGTAAAGTGATGACAAAGGTCATTTGTTACCTCAACAGACCCATAATAATCATCATACTAACAACAAATTTCAACAGGAAATGTCACAGACTAATAGCAAACAATGAAAACAACTTAACACAACATGATTTGCTGGAGCTATGAGAAAATACTGTGACATAACACCATGGTTGTGATGTAATCATTGATGTTTGTCATCAGGTGGAGGACACCACATTATCACTATTTTCTCAGAAATCGGTTGAAAAATTGTCCTGCCACTTTGCACATGTTTTGCCTCATTTATATCCTTTCTAAATATGCATGTATTTAAATGGTATTAATAGTTTCATTTTTTACCCTCTATGTCCACTTTTCATGCCCACCTTTTGGCACAGAGTCAAATATAGATGATGATCTTTCTATAAAATCAGTTGTATTTTAATGTTTCTAAATGTAAAGTATTGCATATGGGTAAGAAAAATCCAGGAAAAAAACTATGGTATGAGTGTAGAAGATACAGTCAAAATTATTGAATCCTGTACTAGTGAGAAAGATTTAGGGGTAACTTTTGATTCTGTTTTGTCATTTGATACTCATATCAACACTGTTATAAATAAAGCTAACCAAATGATTGGACTTATCAAAAGAACATTTTCATATCTTGACAGATCCATGTTTTTAAAACTGTATAAGGCCCTTGTTAGGCCCCACCTTGAATATGCAAATATTATATGGCATCCATATTTAAAAAGACAGTCTGTAGCTATAGAAAAGATCCAAAGAAGAGCAACCAGATTATTGAGAGAATGCAGAGATATGAATTACCTTGAAAGACTAAAATACCTTAATTTACATTCCTTAAAAGGTAGAAGATTGAGAGGGGACCTGATTGAGACGTATAAGATATTTAATGGCCTTGTTAACATTGATGTTACTAATATTTTCCAACTAACAGATTATAACAGAACAAGGAATTCAGAAATGAAAATCCTGATGGGCCATAGCAATACTAATATGAGAAAAAATGCACTGACTAACAGAATTGCACAGTTTTGGAATGTTCTTCCTACTCAACATAAATGTTCACCTAATACTAATGTATTTAAAAGTCTTCTGGACAGCAATCAAAAATGTAAACAAATGTTTTTTGAATATGATGAATGAACATATCAAAATTATAATGCGTATGCGCAACTATAATAAATGTACAAAAAGAAGGAAGGGGACACTTGATAGGCCGCGAGGCCTAGGCTTATGAGCCAGTCCCCCACTACTACTACTACTACTACTACACTGACCACGATCACAATCTTCTGTCATTCGTCCACAGTGATTCACTTCACAGAAAAATTGGTGAAGTCACACCCTCCTAGCTAGTCCTAGTCTAATCAGACTTATCAAAATTAAAAATATATATCTGACCTTGGTTTGCCACACCATCACCCGATTCGAAATCTTCAAGACCAGCGAGTTCTGACTGCTCTCGAGCCAAAAACTCGGCAGCAGGATCGTCTTCAGTCGTCTGGTCAGAAGCGAACGTGTCAAAGTCTGCCATGTTGAATCGCAAATGTCTGCCCGGAAGTGAGCGTGGAGGACACATGAATATTAATTAGACACACACAAGCCATTTCATTGGTCAAAACGATAATAAGATGTCGTGTGCTATGAACTTTCCATAACAAAAGAAATTTGGCCAAATCTTGTTTTCTTTGGATTAAACTCGGTTTGAATGAATTCAAAGGTTATATTCATAAAAAGTAAGTTGATAATACATCCCCCCAAAAGGCAAAATACGATCGATAAAAGTGATTTTACGAAACCAAAGGCAAACAAACGCGTGGCTCTCACGCACGCGAACCACAACAAAACCTTCCACAACAAGGCCAAGCTAAGCGTCCTACATGCTGGAAGCGAAACAATGACCATAGTTCCATAAATAATTTGTGTTCTCATCCAGATTAGAAGCATACCTGAACCTTCAAGATGGACTCAACAGCCGAGACGTCGACCAGAGATTGCAAAGAAGGGCCTGTGAAGTCCAGCAGAGCGAAAACTTCTCGAGTTTTGCCCAGGAAAAAGATGCAGAGAACTAGGTCGTTTACTGACGCTCTCAAAGACAAGTACTGCGCAGCTGAAGACTATCAATGCGAGTTTGTGATCGACATTGTGATCAGAGGGAGGCCGAAAAATAATGGACCCACGACTGCAGAGCTGGCTCATCTTAGAAATGTTGTAAGTTTTTGTGTAGGGATGTTTGAGATGAGATTAGAGAGAGAGAGAGAGAGAGGGGGGGGGGGGGGGGGTAACAAATAGGCAGGATGGGCGTGGTTGCATAACATAGAGTACCTTAGAATCTCTAAAAAGGTACTCTAGCATAGCAGTGTGTATACATGTGTGTGTGTGTGAACTTCGAGATTCATTTCACTTCATTATGAAAAGTTATTTTAAGAAGAAATTTAAATGTTTTCAAAATATTTATCTCACTTTATGTGTACTGAAGTTAAAGTTGCAGCACTGACACAATGTGTGCACACAAACACACACACACACACACACACACATGTAGACACACACACACACACACAAACACACATTCTTAGCTAATTATATTTGATATCAATATCTATTGTCAATTTACGAATTTGATAGAAAAAAAGCAGAACCATTGCTGATGCAAGCATTATAAAACTATGAGTGACTGTGACTGTATGAGTGTATTGTAGTCTTTGCCTACTAAAATCATCTGATGTCATCTTCAGCAAAAGATTAGACACAGTACCAGTAAGTACTTTTATCAGCTGTGTGTTTGGTAGTTGTTGTAGATTTCTATACCTATGTAGCAAAGAAGAATACGCTACAGTGGAACCTCCCGTATAAGACCTTACAAAATCATCCAAAATGAGGTCTTATAAGGGAGGGGTCTTATAAGGGAGGTAATTTTAATACTTACAAAGAAGGGCAATGTCTCAGAGAAGTAGGTCTTATGTGGGAGGGAGTCTTATAATGGGAGGTCTTATAAGGGAGGTTCCACTGTACTCAAAAAAATTGTTTAACCTCTTCAGTGCCGACAACGTATATGTAATGTACACATCCTCTATAGCGCTTCAGTACTTGCCACCGACGTATATGTAATGTACACATCCTCTATAGCGCTTCAGCACTTGCCACCGACGTATATGTAATGTACACATCCTCTATAGCGCTTCAGCACTTGCCACCGACGTATATGTAATGTACACATCCTCTATAGCGCTTCAGCACTTGCCACCGACGTATATGTAATGTACACATCCTCTATAGCGCTTCAGCACTTGCCACCGACGTATATGCCGCCGCTAGCGATTTTGCATTGTTCAAAAATCACACTGCAAACCAGCGGCGCATGCGCAACTAATACTGTAATAGGTGGCACTGAAGGGGTTAACCTAAAGTGGATGTTGCCTTGCCCCAGATACATCTCCAACTAATACTGTAATAGGTGGCACTGAAGGGGTTAATACTGTAATAGGTGGCACTGAAGGGGTTAACCTAAAGTGGATGTTGCCTTGCCCCAGATACATCTCCAACTAATACTGTAATAGGTGGCACTGAAGGGGTTAATACTGTAATAGGTGGCACTGAAGGGGTTAATACTGTAATAGGTGGCACTGAAGGGGTTAACCTAAAGTGGATGCTGCCTTGCCCCAGATACATTTCCATTCTCTTAGCATTTTGGACAATAGACGATTTTCGGGGAAAAACTAGGGGAGAGCACTTCGTGAAAATTAGAGTTGTTTACCTCCACTACTCGGCCAAATACCATAGCGACAATGCAACAATGGCGTCGAAGCTTGAAGCCGCAGGATGCGAGTCAGCGACTTGCAAACATTTTTTAGAAAAATAAGGGGTGACCAGTTGCTGCAAAGAACTTACAAACTGTGACGTAAAAATATAAATGACATCAATTTCAGAATGACCTACTGCGTTCTACATGCTGTGTGTCTCCTCAAACACACGAAGCGAGGGCTGGGGATTTACCTGATGGGAGAGTAACTTCCCCTGTTTGACCGATTGAATTAAGCAAGATAACTCAGGACTACACACCATAAAATTACTCCCCTTAATTATTTCCGAACAATTCCTATTAGTGTTGTTTGGAAATAATTAAGGGGAGTAATTTCATGGTGTGTAGTCCTGAGTTATCTTGCCTAATTCAATCGGTCAAACAGGGGAAGTTACTCTGCCATCAGGTAAATCCCCATGGGTATTGATGTGATTTGGTTAAATGCATTTTTGTAAAGCACCATGAGCAGTTAGCCTGGAATGTGCACTATATAAGCTTTCTTTATTATTATGATGATTACAATAATAGAGTAGTGTAGAGTGGCACAGTGGTAACGTGTTCGCTTCATGTCAAGTAAACCCGAGTTCGAACCTGGGTACAGGGGATTTTTCCTCTCACTTTGCACTAGGCCTTACGGTCTGAATGCGGAGTCTTTCGGATGAGACGATAAACCGAGGTCCCATGTGCCCATGCACTTAGCACACATTAAACCCAGTGGCAACGAAAAAGTTGTCATTTAGTCAAAATGTACCCACCCCCCTTCCTTCCTTCCTCATCAATCACACACAAAAAATCGCATGGAAAAAAAAAGGTGGCACGCCTCTGGCTGCGACACGCTCTCCATGTGGGAGCAACCCAAATTTCACAGAGACGCCTCTGTGACTATAAAGTACCTAATACCTAATAATACCTAATACAGGTCTGTTGCATCTCAAGTGACAAGAGGGGGGAAACTATATATATTAAGTGCTCATGTGTTCCTTTAATGAAAGAAACAGTGACATTTACGCTTTAAACATAGACAAGCACATGGCAGGGTACTTGGCAGTGTATGTCTTTGCATTTGGTTGGAGTGTAGAGTGATGTAGTGGGCGAATGTATTGGCCCATGCTATGGTGCTAGAAGAGTTAATTTGTTGGGGCCACGCTAAAGTCCTCTTGGAATTTAGAGAAAGGGGATGTTCCCAAATAAGCGAAATATTCTTAACCAAAATGAGTAAACTACGTTTGATTCCAGTTTTCCAGAATAGCAGTTAGCATACTTGGTGGCTTCCTCGGCTATATATAGATCTTGATGTCATGACTAAAAAAAACATGCACATGAATACTTTGTACAGACATTTTTGTTTGTGTGCGTGATGATGATTTGTCTTCTTCGCGAGTCAAGCTTTGTATTTAAAGGGAGGGGAACATTCTTGACAAATCGCAGGGGAGAGGGGGTGGGGGGTGGGGGGTGGGGGCCCAAGGGCCCAAAGAAGAAAGAAAAGTAGTACCTTTACACGCGACTTACACAAGCTGGTAGGTCCCAGGTCAGTTAGTTTTGGCTCAAGGCCAGTCTTATAGTGGTGACCCCAGGTAGACAAACATAAAGAACTGCTGATTAGACTAGGAGTGAAGTAATGGGGGGGGGGGGGGGGGGGGGGGGGGGGTTCAGGGGGGGGCTGGGGTTCAGGGGTGTTGACACTTGAATGTGTCATAGTATTTTGGATACTAAACTATGATTTTATGACTCACTCACCTGTGTGTGGGTGTTTCTCTGTGTGTGTGTCTGCACATGTGTGTGTGTATGTGCGTGTGTGTGCGTACCGCTGTGAGTGTGCTTGCACTTCATGACACTATTTATTTTGTCCCTTTATGCTGTCCCATTTCATTCCTGGCCCCTGTATAGCAAAGAGAACTTGGTAGTGCTACTAAAAGTGACTGGAACTTTGATCCATTTTATGTGAGCTCAGCAGTGAGTAAGTAGACATGCATGAGTAATATATATGTGTGTTCCAGACCCACAGTGAAGCACACTTTTGACGATGACTAACTCTAAGAGGATTACCCTAATTGCTTAGTGATCTGTTTTCTTACAGTTACACTAAATTACATATATTACATTAACCTATATATAGGTTAATACAGTATATTGTAACTCTGACTCATGATTATTTCTGGTCTTTGGTTTTTGGCTGAGCAGTGACAATCTGTTAAGTTGTGGAACAAGTTATGTCTGGCATGGGTTTTAAGTTTGTTTGGGTTTGGGTTTTTTCTGTTGCCTCTCTATTAGTCTGTTTGTTAGCCTGTCAATCTATTAACAACATTTCATGGTTATTAACGGAAGCCATCCCCCAGCCCTCCATCAGGATCGACTGGGTTCCTACATGAGTCATACCCATGTCAGCCTGCAGGACTCTGTACCGCCAGCGGTCCTTCTTCCCTCGGACCATTGCCCAGTGGAACAAGCTTCCTCCCGTGGCAGTGTCATCAGCCACCACGGAAGCCTTCAAAAACCGGATCTAACTTCCCCCTTCCCCCATTAAGTACATATCTGTATTGTTAAACATTCGTCACTTTGCTGGTGTTGCACTGCCTACGGGCATTGCCTCCAGGATCGTTCCCACCATCTTTATATAGATCTACTAATGTCCCATATGTGTCTGTTCCAGACCGGAGGACGTTAAACAGATTTTCGTTCATTTCATTTCCCCTTCCCCCACCCCCTTCCCTTCCCTCCCACCCCCTCTGCCACCTCCCTTTTCCTCCTCCCTTGCCCCTCCCCTGCCACGACGCCCTCCCTACCCATCCTTGCGCCCCTTCATTTTCTACTACTCTCCCAAAGCAAATCAAGATAAACCTAAGCGCAGAACCTCTTCAGTCTTCACTGCGTTGAAGTTGGATGATCAAACGAAGAAGTAGTATTTGCTATCAACTTCCTCGGACCCTAACAGCCCCTTCTCTCCACCCACCCCACCATCCTCCCAAAAATCTTTGTCTTTAGGTGGTCTCTCTGATAATTCCAGAATGTAATAGTGTTGTTGTATCCAAGCTTAAAGAGTAAAAGACTCCAGGGATCACTTGAGTACCTTTATATATTAAGGTACTCTAATCCCAGCAGTGGAAGCACTTGAACACTATGGTACAAATGCATCAGCTAGGGATGAGAACATTACATGTGTGACCGTTTTTGATTACCCCGCCACGTGAACAGCCACACTCCGACTTCGGAGTGTGGCTTTAATATTGTATAATTTCTGACAATGATACCCAGACTGTAAAGTTTCATCACAGTTCATTCATAACTTTTTAATAATTAAGCAAAAACATGACTTTCTGGCAAAAGAATAACAAGAGTGGTGTTGGCAGCATGCTTTCCGCTGTTGCATAAAATACCTAACCCATGAAATAAATTATCTTCCTCATTCGAATTGTTTGCTATTTAGGAAAGATTCACCCCTAAATACATTCATACGCGTCTTGTGGCATGCGAGAAGAACATAGGATTCATCACTAAATATTGAGAAGTCAGGGATATTTTTCTAATATTTATTATTATTTATTTTTGTTTGCATGGGTGGTTGTTTATATCATCTGCCATTTTGAAAAATATGAAACTAAGTGGCATGGCTTTGTATTGATTTATCAGTAAATATATAGATTTACATCCTCCCGCTCTGTTTCTGGGTTCTTTCTGTGTACATTGAGCACTTAAATCTCAATATTTTAAATATTAGTTGACTTATTTCTCACACGAAATAATAATTGTTCTAGTGTGCATGCGAAGGGTAATTATTTCACGGGAGGTACTTATTTCTCATGACACCGCCACTATGGTTACTGGAAAGGACGTATCAGCTTCAGGTGTTGATCATACAAAACTTGAAATGATTCAGCGGGTAACTGGGTGGTTCATGAGATAATGAGTAAGGGGAAAGTGACTGGGAACTTCTCACCACACTTGGCTATACCCCATGGTTGTAGTTACGCCAAGGTACTCATCAGCTTCTGGTAACTTCACCATGGAACTTCTCACCACACTTGGCTATACCCCATGGTTGTAGCTACGCCAAGGTACTCATCAGCTTCTGGTAACTTCACCATGGAACTTCTCACCACACTTGGCTATACCCCATGGTTGTAGTTACGCCAAGGTACTCATCAGCTTCTGGTAACTTCACCATGGAACTTCTCACCACACTTGGCTATACCCCATGGTTGTAGTTACGCCAAGGTACTCATCAGCTTCTGGTAACTTCACCATGGAACTTCTCACCACACTTGGCTATACCCCATGGTTGTAGTTACGCCAAGGTACTCATCAGCTTCTGGTAACTTCACCATGGAACTTCTCACCACACTTGGCTATAACCCATGGTTGTAGTTACGCCAAGGTACTCATCAGCTTCTGGTAACTTCACCATGGAACTTCTCACCACACTTGGCTATACCCCATGGTTGTAGTTACGCCAAGGTACTCATCAGCTTCTGGTAACTTCACCATGCAAACTTTCAAGGGATTCTGTGTAGCGGTTCAAAAGATCCTAGGTGAAGGAAAGTTGCGAAACATATCCAGCCTGCTGTACCCTCTGATTATGGTCAAAGTTATACCCTGGTACTCCCCTGAAGATGGAGTGTGGCTGCCATGTGGCGGGGTAATCAAAAACGATCACACACATAATATTGTCATCTCTAGCTGATGCATTTCTTCTTCTTCTTCTTCCCGTTGATCGGCCTCCTTCATCAAGTTGAAGATTCTGCCGAATTTGTACCACAGTGTTCAAGTGCTTCGGCTGTTGGGATGTTCCCTGGAGTCTTTTAGCCAGAGTACGTAAACAAACAAACATACATACCCTGTAGACAAAGTACCTCCGTACCAAAATATGATGTCATTTTGTGCAACGGCTCAAGAGATATTGCCTGAACAAATAAATAAATAAACACAATCGCAATTACCATTTCATTCTGAAATATTAAAATGATCCATGTTTTTTCCCCTTTCTGTTCAGGTGCTGAGCAATAGTCGTGTCTCCACGGGCGGGTTGCCCGAGAATGGCCTCCCCTCGCTGTGTCCCAACGTCACTGACCTTGACCTTTCCTCCAACCTGCTGGAGAGCTGGGCGGAGTTACTGCCCTTGCTGTCGCAGCTGCCCAACTTGAAATTCCTGAACTTGAGTCGCAACCACATCACACGTCACAAGGTGAGAAAACACATGACACGTCACAAGGTGAGAAACCACATGACACGTCACAAGGTGAGAAACCACATGACACGTCACAAGGTGAGAAACCACATGACACGTCACAAGGTGAGAAACCACATGACACGTCACAAGGTGAGAAACCACATCACACGTCACAAGGTGAGAAACCACATGACACGTCACAAGGTGAGAAACCACATCACACGTCACAAGGTGAGAAACCACATGACACGTCACAAGGTGAGAAACCACATCACACGTCACAAGGTGAGAAACCACATCACACGTCACAAGGTGAGAAACCACATGACACGTCACAAGGTGAGAAACCACATGACACGTCACAAGGTGAGAAACCACATGACACGTCACAAGGTGAGAAACCACATCACACGTCACAAGGTGAGAAACCACATCACACGTCACAAGGTGAGAAACCACATCACACGTCACAAGGTGAGAAACCACATGACACGTCACAAGGTGAGAAACCACATGACACGTCACAAGGTGAGAAACCACATGACACGTCACAAGGTGAGAAACCACATGACACGTCACAAGGTGAGAAACCACATCACACGTCACAAGGTGAGAAACCACAT
>CM065711.1:1260728-1265728 GCA_017654935.2 Phymorhynchus buccinoides | reverse complement strand
TTTACTCGTTGTAAGCATTGCTCGTTCAAACCATTTTATCGATTTTGGCAACCCTGACGAACCTATCAATCGGTCCTCACATCTACTGTGATGTGCGTGTTGGTAAAGTGTGAAAAAGACAGAAAAACGGAAACAACACACTTACCCAACAAAGCATGGTTGTAAGCCCAGTATCCTGTATCCATAGGGTTTTTAATGCCGATTACATGCACTTTAAAACAGTTTATTAACACACGATAACATCAAAAACATAAAATCCACACACGCGCTTTAAGAGAAAGTTAAAATTTCCCGGAAGTCACAAGATCAGTGCGCAAAGAGTGAGTCCAGTGTCGTCTGCTTGCGCTGCAGACACCCAAGTTGTTATATCGGCCAATCAGAATGCCGCTTACATATCGAGGGGTCAGTCAAGATGGCGATGTTGTTGTCAGTGTGTTCTCGTTCTAGCCAGGTAGTTGTGCAAGAAAGCTTGACTTTGGGATGGCGGTGTGGTTGTAAGTGCGTTCTCGTTCTAACCGCGTAGTTTTTGCATAAAAGCTTGACTTTGGGAGTCAATAAATTGTACGTTATATGCAAGTTGCTCGTTGTAGCGAGCTCGTTGTATGCAGAATTATTTAACAAGGAAAAAGAAGGCTTGTGGTCGGGAATTTTGAAACCACTCGTTAAACACGGGCTCTCGTTTAAACCGTACTCATACTAAATGGGTTTCCCTGTACAGCAAAAGATAACAGCCGCACAGCCAGACTTCCCACTCCACACATATTATACAAGCTTTCGCTTTATTCAAAGAGAAATCTCTGTGAATAGTTGAGCTCCGTACCCCTACTCTGAAGGACTGAAAAGTTGGTGCATTTGAAATGCTGACTTAATAAAACTTCTGTATCTAATATATATCTATATATCTATATCTATCTATATATATATATATATCAACATTGTTTAAAACTTTATTGTCCTAAACAATTTTCCTATTATTGCATTTCAAATGCTCTAACTTTTGTGTCCTGTAGGCCGGAGGAACGGTGCCAGCAGTAAACTGAAATTTTTCATACCTATATATATATATATAGCAGAACTTTTTTTCGTTGATTGTACAAACTTACCTGGAAAATTGTTTTCCATCATGTAAAATAAAATAAAATACAGCAAAGTAAAAATCAGAATTATTAGTTAAAAACATGAAACATAGATTTACATTTAAACAAATTATGGAACATGAATTCCTCTGAAATCAGAATGTGTCAGCTGTACGCAGCGGGGAGACCTGTGAAAACTGAAAACTGGACACATACATACCTTACCCCATTATGGCCATATGGCCTGGGAACGCAGAAGGAGAAGAAGAAGTAACGTGAATGCAGCTGGGAGAACATTGAAAACTGAAAACGACACATGTGGAAGAAGAAATATGTGTGTGTCTGTGTGTGTGTCTGCTGTGTGTATGTCTGTGTGTGTGTCTGTGTGTGTGTCTATGTGTATGTCTGTATGTGTGTATGTCTGTGTTTGTGTCTGTGTGTGTGTCTGTGTGTATGTCTGTATGGTGTTGTGTTACAGACTACCGTGATCTGGGCAGTGTGGAGTTGGCCATAGAAGATGGCGCCCTGTCCAAACTGGAATGTCTGAGACTGAACGAAAACATCATCACCAGGTGTGTGTGTGTGTGCATGAATGCATGGGTGAGTGAGAGAGAGAGAGAATGTGCATGTAGAAGTATGCTTTTCTGTGTGCATGCACACCCAAAAATGTATGTGTATTTTGTGTGCTTTTGTGCATATGTATGTTCATGCCTCTGTATATTTACTTACTACTACTTTCGCCTGTCGCCCCTCCCGGGGCATAGCCCGCCAGCAAGGCCCCTCCAGCTGCTTCTGTCCTGGGCCAGTCTCTCCAGCTGTCCCCAGGTGAGGCCCATCCTCTTGATGTCGACCTCCAGGTCGCATCACTAGGTGATCTTTGGCCAGTCTCTCCTCCTTTTCCCCAGGTGAGGCCCATCTTCTTGATGTCGACCTCCAGGTCGCGTCACTAGGTGATCTTTGGCCAGTCTCTCCTCCTTTTCCCCAGGTGAGGCCCATCTTCTTGACGTCGACCTCCAGGTCACGTCGCCAGGTGTTCCTTGGCCGGCCTTTCCTTCTTTTCCCCTGTGGATTCCACCTGAGGGCTTGCCTTGTTGTGTTGGTGGCTGGCTTGCAGAGAGTGTGGCCAACCATCTCCAGCAACGCTGTTGGATCTCCACCCCTGCAGGCTGCTGTGGTGTTGGTGGCTGGCTTGAGGAGTGTGTGGCCAACCATCTCCAGCAACGCTGTTGGATCTCCACCCCTGCAGGTTGCTGTCGTGTTGGTGGCTGGCTTGAGGAGTGTGTGGCCAACCATCTCCAGCAACGCTGTTGGATCTCCACCCCTGCAGGTTGCTGTCGTGTTGGTGGCTGGCTTGAGGAGTGTGTGGCCAACCATGTCCAGCAATGCTGTTGGATCTCCACCCCTGCTGGCTGCTGTCGTGTTCGCTGCCACAGTTCCTCGTTGCTGATGGTGTCAGGCCAGTGCACTGGGAGGATTTTCCTCAGACAGTTGTTGATGAAGGTCTGGATCTTCCTCGTAGTTGTTGTCGTGGTCCTGCACGTCTCGGCCCCATACAGCAGAACAGTTGGCTCTGTTTATTTTATGTGCATATATTTTTGTCTTCAAATCTTTTTGTGCTTGTACTAAAGTTTTTCAAACCTTTTTTTTCTACATTTATTCATGTCTCACATTCCTAAGTTTTACTAATGAACTAATGAATAGAACGGGTGAAACATTATAATCCAAAAAGACTCCTAGTATTTTCTAGCTTCATTCTTATGTTGCAAACTGTGGCTTGCTTTTTCTACATATCCGAAGTACATGACTACTCACTGGTTTCTGAAGCTGTACTGATTTCTCTCCCTTTAGCTGGTGGGAGGTGTGGAAGCTGCGTAACCTCCCCTGCCTGTCGCAGCTGATTCTGTCGGAGAACCCGCTGTGTGACCTGTTCTACACCACAGACGACGCCTCCCCCGAAACCTCCATGTGTGAAATGGACAGCCCCGACATCACCTGTCATAGCGACGGGGAGGACACTTCCTTTGGAAGTCCTCATTTCAGGTAGTGTGTGTGTGTGTGTGTGTGTGTGTTTGAAATGGACAGCCCTGACATCACCTGTCATAGCGACGGGGAGGACACTTCCTTTGGAAGTCCTCATTTCAGGTAGTGTGTGTGTGTGTGTGTGTGTGTGTGTGTGTGTGTGTGTGTGTGTGTGTGTGTGTGTGTGTGTTTGAAATGGACAGCCCTGACATCACCTGTCATAGCGACGGGGAGGACACTTCCTTTGGAAGTCCTCATTTCAGGTAGTGTGTGTGTGTGTGTGTGTGTGTGTGTGTGTGTGTGTGTGTGTGTGTGTGTGTGTGTTTTTGAAATGGACAGCCCTGACATCACCTGTCATAGCGACGGGGAGGACACTTCCTTTGGAAGTCCTCATTTCAGGTAGTGTGTGTGTGTGTGTGTGTGTGTGTGTGTGTTTGAAAAATGGACAGCCCTGACATCACCTGTCATAATGACGGGGAGGACACTTCCTTTGGAAGTCCTCATTTCAGGTCGTGCGTGTGTGTGTGTGTGTGTGTGGGAGGAAGTCTTATAATGGAAGGTCTTATAACTTATAAGGGAGGTTCCACTGTATATAGAAAAGGGGTGGTGAACAATATACTATCATGAGGAATCTGGTGTCTTTTTTGCGTGTGACATTCTATTCATCCCTAGTTTCTCCTGTGTTTCAGATACCCCATGTTTAAAACCACAGACGACGATGACGACCACACTCCAAACTGTTCCCACCCCCACCACCATCACCACCCTTACTCCGAAACTCAGAGCGCTCCGGATCTCTCCCACATCATCCACCCCCCCACCACTGTCACCCCCGGCGACCCTCAGAGTCACATGGTCCATGACCTCATCGATGACATCATCGCCAGCGTTTGTCACAAAGCCAGCGTGCAGGAAGTGGGCGAAAGCTGCAGCAGCCCTGGGGAAAATGCGGAAGATTGTTGTTACCAAGTTCACAATGTGTGTGACAATCAGGCTGGTTGTCATGAGGATGATGATGATGATGATCATGATGCTCGACCGAAGTTTTGTCTCGACGATTCTTCGATGGATGGGGAAGGGAGAGACGGGGGTGAGGGGGAGGAGGAGGAGGAGAGGAAGAGAAGGGACACAGATGTGGGTGGTGAAGGTAGATGCCAGAGGTGCCGGCAGTCGCATGCTGATTCAGGTGATCTTTTTTTTTCTTTACAAAATAAAGTATTTATTTTTCGGACTGTAAGGCGCACCTGATTATAAGGCGACCCTCCCCCAAAAAACAAATTAACACAAAATTCAGATTTGGTTATAATATTTTCTTACTATTATTACTACCTGATTTTACTGACTATAAGGCGGCGGCCCCCCCCCCCCCCCCCCCCCCCCCCCCCCCCCCCCCCCCCCCCCCCCCCCCCCCCCCCCCAAAAAAAAAAAAACACGCACAAAATTAAGATTTTGTTACTCTATTTTCTTTGTATATTATCAGTCACATTATAAGGTGCAGGGGTCTCAGTCTGGGAAAGTATGGCCCTATAGTCCATCAAACTGTTACTCTATTTCCTTACTCTATTATCAGTCACATCATAAGGCGCGGGGGTCTCAGTCTGGGAAAGTATGGCCCTATAGTTCATCAAACTGTTACTCTATTTCCTTACTGTATTATCAGTCACATTATAAGGCGCGGGGGTCTCAGTCTGGGAAAGTATGGCCCTATAGTTCATCAAACTGTTACTCTATTTCCTTACTACATTATCAGTCACATTATAAGGCGCAGGGGTCTCAGTCAGGGGAAACAGTATGGCCTTATAGTCCATCAAACTGTTACTCTATTTCCTTACTACATTATCAGTCGCATTATAAGGCGCAGGGGTCTCAGTCAAGGGAAACAGTATGGCCTTATAGTCCATCAAA
>CM065711.1:1250728-1255728 GCA_017654935.2 Phymorhynchus buccinoides | reverse complement strand
TTTTTATCATCTTCACCAAGAGGGTCGTCGCAAGCTGTGCGTGGCCTGGTCAGTGGTTATCAAGTTTATTTTTATCATCTTCACCAAGAGGATCGTCGCAAGCTGTATGTCGCCAGGTCAGTGGTTATCATGCTTATTTTTATCATCTTCACCAAGAGGGTCGTCGCAAGCTGTGCATGGCCTGGTCAGTGGTTATCAAGTTTATTTTTATCATCTTCACCAAGAGGATCGTCGCAAGCTGTATGTCGCCAGGTCAGTCCTTATCATGCTTATTTTTATCATCTTCACCAAGAAGGTCGTCGCAAGCTGTGCGTGGCCTGGTCAGTCCTTATCATGCTTATTTTTATCATCTTCACCAAGAGGGTCGTCGCAAGCTGTGCGTGGCCTGGTCAGTCCTTATCATGCTTATTTTTATCATCTTCACCAAGAGGGTCGTCGCAAGCTGTGCGTGGCCTGGTCAGTTGTTATGTTTATTTTTATCATCTTCACCAAGAGGGTCGTCGCAAGCTGTGCGTGGCCTGGTCAGTGGTTATCATGCTTATTTTTATCATCTTCACCAAGAGGATCGTCACAAGCTGTGCGTGGCCTGGTCAGTGGTTATCATGCTTATTTTTATCATCTTCACCAAGAGGGTCGTCGCAAGCTGTGCGTGGCCAGGTCAGTCCTTATCAAGTTTATTTTTATCATCTTCACCAAGAGGATTGACGCAAGCTGTGCGTGGCCTGGTCAGTTGTTATGTTTATTTTTATTTTTATCATCTTCACCAAGAGGATCGTCGCAAGCTGTGTGTCGCCAGGTCAGTCCTTATCAAGTTTATTTTTATCATCTTCACCAAGAGGATTGTCGCAAGCTGTGTGTCGCCAGGTCAGTTGTTATGTTTATTTTTATCATCTTCACCAAGAGGATCGTCGCAAGCTGTGCGTGGCCTGGTCAGTCCTTATCATGCTTATTTTTATCATCTTCACCAAGAGGATCGTCGCAAGCTGTGCGTGGCCTGGTCAGTCCTTATCATGCTTATTTTTATCATCTTCACCAAGAGGATCATCGCAAGCTGTGCGTGGCCTGGTCAGTCCTTATCATGCTTATTTTTATCATCTTCACCAAGAGGATCATCGCAAGCTGTGCGTGGCCTGGTCAGTCCTTATCATGCTTATTTTTATCATCTTCACCAAGAGGATCGTCGCAAGCTGTATGTCGCCAGGTCAGTCCTTATCATGGTTATCATCTTCACCAAGAGGATCGTCGCAAGCTGTGCATGGCCTGGTCAGTCGCATCTTTATCATGTTTATTTTTATCATCTTCACCAAGAGGATCATCGCAAGCTGTGCGTGGCCTGGTCAGTGGTTATCATGTTTATTTTTATCATCTTCACCAAGAGGATCATCGCAAGCTGTGCGTGGCCTGGTCAGTGGTTATCATGTTTATTTTTATCATCTTCACCAAGAGGGTCGTCACAAGCTGTGCGTGGCCTGGTCAGTGGTTATCAAGTTTATTTTTATCATCTTCACCAAGAGGATCGTCGCAAGCTGTATGTCGCCAGGTCAGTCCTTATCATGCTTATTTTTATCATCTTCACCAAGAGGGTCGTCGCAAGCTGTGCGTGGCCTGGTCAGTTGTTATGTTTATTTTTATCATCTTCACCAAGAGGATCGTCGCAAGCTGTGTGTCGCCAGGTCAGTGGTTATCAAGTTTATTTTTATCATCTTCACCAAGAGGGTCGTCGCAAGCTGTGCGTGGCCTGGTCAGTCCTTATCATGCTTATTTTTATCATCTTCACCAAGAGGATCGTCGCAAGCTGTGCGTGGCCTGGTCAGTCCTTATCATGCTTATTTTTATCATCTTCACCAAGAGGGTCGTCGCAAGCTGTGCGTGGCCTGGTCAGTCCTTATCATGCTTATTTTTATCATCTTCACCAAGAGGATCGTCGCAAGCTGTGCGTGGCCTGGTCAGTCGCATTATCATGTTTATTTTTATCATCTTCACCTAGAGGGTCGTCGCAAGCTGTGTGTGGCCTGGTCAGTGGTTATCATGTTTATTTTTATCATCTTCACCTAGAGGGTCGTCGCAAGCTGTGTGTGGCCTGGTCAGTGGTTATCATGTTTATTTTTATCATCTTCACCTAGAGGGTCGTCGCAAGCTGTGTGTGGCCTGGTCAGTCCTTATCAAGTTTATTTTTATCATCTTCACCAAGAGGATCGTCGCAAGCTGTGCGTGGCCTGGTCAGTGGTTATCATGTTTATTTTTATCATCTTCACCAAGAGGATTGTCGCAAGCTGTGCGTGGCCTGGTCAGTGGTTATCATGCTTATTTTTATCATCTTCACCTAGAGGGTCGTCGCAAGCTGTGCGTGGCCTGGTCAGTGGTTATCATGTTTATTTTTATCATCTTCACCAAGAGGATTGTCGCAAGCTGTGCGTGGCCTGGTCAGTGGTTATCATGCTTATTTTTATCATCTTCACCAAGAGGATCGTCGCAAGCTGTGCGTGGCCTGGTCAGTGGTTATCATGTTTATTTTTATCATCTTCACCAAGAGGATTGTCGCAAGCTGTGTGTGGCCTGGTCAGTCGCATCTTTATCAAGTTTATTTTTATCATCTTCTTCGAAGTGCCTTTATTTTGAAGGACCGTGTATTCACTTTTCAATTATCGCGAACACAAAAGAGAAAGATAGCTGGTTCCTGCACTGTTAAATGAATACGTAGAGAAAGACAGCTGGTTCCTGCACTGTTAAATGAATACGTAGAGAAAGATAGCTGGTTCCTGCACTGTTAAATGAATACGTAGAGAAAGATAGCTGGTTCCTGCACTGTTAAATGAATACGTAGAGAAAGATAGCTGGTTCCTGCACTGTTAAATGAATACGTAGAGAAAGATAGCTGGTTCCTGCACTGTTAAATGAATACGTAGAGAAAGATAGCTGGTTCCTGCACTGTTAAATGAATACGTAGAGAAAGATAGCTGGTTCCTGCACTGTTAAATGAATACGTAGAGAAAGATAGCTGGTTCCTGCACTGTTAAATGAATACGTAGAGAAAGATAGCTGGTTCCTGCACTGTTAAATGAATACGTAGAGAAAGATAGCTGGTTCCTGCACTGTTAAATGAATACGTAGAGAAAGATAGCTGGTTCCTGCACTGTTAAATGAATACGTAGAGAAAGATAGCTGGTTCCTGCACTGTTAAATGAATACGTTAAATGAATACGTAGAGAAAGATAGCTGGTTCCTGCACTGTTAAATGAATACGTAGAGAAAGATAGCTGGCCTGGTTGTTAAATGCACTGTTAAATGAATACGTAGAGAAAGATAGCTGGTTCCTGCACTGTTAAATGAATACGTAGAGAAAGATAGCTGGTTCCTGCACTGTTAAATGAATACGTAGAGAAAGATAGCTGGTTCCTGCACTGTTAAATGAATACGTAGAGAAAGATAGCTGGTTCCTGCACTGTTAAATGAATACGTAGAGAAAGATAGCTGGTTCCTGCACTGTTAAATGAATACGTAGAGAAAGATAGCTGGTTCCTGCACTGTTAAATGAATACGTAGAGAAAGATAGCTGGTTCCTGCACTGTTAAATGAATACGTAGAGAAAGATAGCTGGTTCCTGCACTGTTAAATGAATACGTAGAGAAAGATAGCTGGTTCCTGCACTGTTAAATGAATACGTAGAGAAAGATAGCTGGTTCCTGCACTGTTAAATGAATACGTAGAGAAAGATAGCTGGTTCCTGCACTGTTAAATGAATACGTAGAGAAAGAAAGCTGGTTCCTGCACTGTTAAATGAATACGTAGAGAAAGATAGCTGGTTCCTGCACTGTTAAATGAATACGTAGAGAAAGATAGCTGGTTCCTGCACTGTTAAATGAATACGTAGAGAAAGATAGCTGGTTCCTGCACTGTTAAATGAATACGTAGAGAAAGATAGCTGGTTCCTGCACTGTTAAATGAATACGTAGAGAAAGATAGCTGGTTCCTGCACTGTTAAATGAATACGTAGAGAAAGATAGCTGGTTCCTGCACTGTTAAATGAATACGTAGAGAAAGATAGCTGGTTCCTGCACTGTTAAATGAATACGTAGAGAAAGATAGCTGGTTCCTGCACTGTTAAATGAATACGTAGAGAAAGATAGCTGGTTCCTGCACTGTTAAATGAATACGTAGAGAAAGATAGCTGGTTCCTGCACTGTTAAATGAATACGTAGAGAAAGATAGCTGGTTCCTGCACTGTTAAATGAATACGTAGAGAAAGATAGCTGGTTCCTGCACTGTTAAATGAATACGTAGAGAAAGATAGCTGGTTCCTGCACTGTTAAATGAATACGTAGAGAAAGATAGCTGGTTCCTGCACTGTTAAATGAATACGTAGAGAAAGATAGCTGGTTCCTGCACTGTTAAATGAATACGTAGAGAAAGACAGCTGGTTCCTGCACTGTTAAATGAATACGTAGAGAAAGATAGCTGGTTCCTGCACTGTTAAATGAATACGTAGAGAATGATAGCTGGTTCCTGCACTGTTAAATGAATACGTAGAGAAAGATAGCTGGTTCCTGCACTGTTAAATGAATACGTAGAGAAAGATAGCTGGTTCCTGCACTGTTAAATGAATACGTAGAGAAAGATAGCTGGTTCCTGCACTGTTAAATGAATACGTAGAGAAAGATAGCTGGTTCCTGCACTGTTAAATGAATACGTAGAGAAAGATAGCTGGTTCCTGCACTGTTAAATGAATACGTAGAGAAAGATAGCTGGTTCCTGCACTGTTAAATGAATACGTAGAGAAAGATAGCTGGTTCCTGCACTGTTAAATGAATACGTAGAGAAAGATAGCTGGTTCCTGCACTGTTAAATGAATACGTAGAGAAAGATAGCTGGTTCCTGCACTGTTAAATGAATACGTAGAGAATGATAGCTGGTTCCTGCACTGTTAAATGAATACGTAGAGAAAGACAGCTGGTTCCTGCACTGTTAAATGAATACGTAGAGAAAGATAGCTGGTTCCTGCA
>CM065711.1:1223228-1245728 GCA_017654935.2 Phymorhynchus buccinoides | reverse complement strand
AACAAAAAAGATAAGAAAATTTGTGCCTATGAAAATCAGGCCTGTAAAGGCTTGCTACACATCGGCTAAGATTGCACGACGATTTGATCACATGGTCTTAATGCGGCAATCACATTTGTTCTTGGAGATCACGTGATCGAATCGTATCGCACAGTCGTGCTATTTTGAAAGCAGGTCATGTACAAAGCTAGCATTGTCTCCCTTTTGTTTATGTACTTTTTTTGTTGTTTTGCCTTTTTTTCTGGCTGTTGCCGATAGAGGAGAACTACAGTTTGATACGTTTTATGTATTGTTTGACAATAGACGATTTTCTGGGGGAAAAAAGTGAGGGGAGAGCACTTCGTGAAAAGTAGAGTTGTTTACCTCAACTGAGTCGGACAAACCATAGCAACCATGGCATCGAAGAGTGAAACCAGGATGCGACTGAGCAACTTGGAAACATTTTTTTGTTTTAGAGAGAGGAATGAGGGGTGGAATGTGGCCACAAAAATGATCGAACTTGCAGAATGTGATGTAAAAATATAAATACTGTCAACTTTAGAATGACACACTGTACTCTTCATCATGTGTGTCTAGTCAAACACACGAGGCGAGGGCTAATGAAGCCAAGGTAACCTCCTGTTTGTCCGCCTCTGCCAAGCAAGATCACTCCCACACGCCATGAAATTACCCCCCTTAATTATTTCCGAACAATTCCTGTTGGAAGTTTTGACTGGGTTTGTTGAAAAGACGGCCATCTTGTATTTTATCCCTCTCAAATTTTCGCATTGAAATTTTCAGGAAGAAGCGACTTTCTGCCATTCTCAGGGTAGGGTTAGGATCAGCCTAGGGTTATTGTCATGAAGCTGAAAGAACCAGACTTTGAGATTGAGGGTGGTAAACGTGAGGGGGGTGTAAAGGACAAGACTGCCGAAAAGACCTGGTTATGGCCAGTCCCTCTCTCTTCCCACACACTCTGTCATAGCACCGCAGCCACTTCAATGTCCTTAGCTTAAGGAGAAGACTGCCGAAAAGACCTGGTTATGGCCAGTCCCTCTCTCTTCCCACACACTCTGTCATAGCACCGCAGCCACTTCAATGTCCTTAGCTTAAGGAGAAGACTGCCGAAAAGACCTGGTTATGGCCAGTCCCTCTCTCTTCCCACACACTCTGTCATAGCACCGCAGCCACTTCAATGTCCTTAGCTTAAGGAGAAGACTGCCGAAAAGACCTGGTTATGGCCAGTCCCTCTCTCTTCCCACACACTCTGTCATAGCACCGCAGCCACTTCAATGTCCTTAGCTTAAGGAGAAGACTGCCGAAAAGACCTGGTTATGGCCAGTCCCTCTCTCTTCCCACACACTCTGTCATAGCACCGCAGCCACTTCAATGTCCTTAGCTTAAGGAGAAGACTGCCGAAAAGACCTGGTTATGGCCAGTCCCTCTCTCTTCCCACACACTCTGTCATAGCACCGCAGCCACTTCAATGTCCTTAGCTTTTCATAAATGTTGTCATCATTACAAATTGATAATCTCCTGATCCTTCATCATTTGAACAATCACTGGTTTGTTGGTTAGTCATTTTTTTGTTTATTCTGGATCTGGATCTGGAATTATACGTCGCAGACGCCACTTCTGATGATAGACGCGACGGAACTAGGAGGGCGCATTCCCTATTAGAATTAACAGAAAAAGATAGAAAGGAGAAAGACCTACTGCTTACCCTGGGTTAAGACCATTAAACCCCCCAGTTCAGCCGGAAGGGCCCAGGGCCCACTTCCAGAAGCAAGCAAAAACACCCAACAACAACAACTAATGGTCTAGTGATCAGTGGACGCAGGCTCAGATGGTGATCTGGTCAGCGCTGATGTGAATGCGCTGACGGAGCCTGCGGAGACAATAGCCTCACTCAGTTGGTTCCACTCCGTGGCAGTCCTGACGAAGAAGGAGCTACGATACTGCTCCGTTCTCCCTTCTGGGACACAAAATCCACGGGAATGGTTTACGGCCTGTCTTTCCAAGATGTTAGTGGTTTGGAACCCCTTGAATCTGGTCGGCTTGATCCTGCGACAATTAGTGGAGACCGGGGTAAGGAACTTGTCTGCTGTATAGTTTTTTTAGGAAATGTTCACATGATGACGCTGGAAAGAACATTTATTTGAATATCACGATCAAACTGGTACAATCAGAATGATGCATGTAGAGTTGTGTAATGATAGCGTGCTTTAATATTGTTGCATTATCGTTATGTTTCATTCTCCATGATCTTTATCTTTTTTTTTAGTGTTTCATCACCTTTATGCCATTTCACTAACTTTTCGTTTAATGAAAACAGTGTCTTGGATCGATAATGCATGTAGAGTTGTGTAATGATAGCGTGCTTTAATATTGTTGCATTGTCGTTATGTTTCATTCTCCATGATCTTTCTGCATCTGCATGAATTACGTTGGCAGGCACCCAATTCTGGTATTAACGCCAACGTTATCTTTTTTGTTGTTTGTTTCATCACCATTATACCATTTCACTAACTTTTCGTTTAATGAAATCAGTGTCTTGGATCGGTGTGTGTAAAGTTTTGAAGATTGTTTTAAAATCTATATAATCACTGAATAAAAATATATTTTTTATTCTGTATAATTTGATATAAAAAACCAGCAACACGGATTGCTTCATATTTAAAGACATCTTATATATAAATGACATAATTTTATAATATATAGTTGATTATTATCAGTCCATGGGTTTATAGAGAGGGCCGGGGCCCTCGAAATATCTCGCTCCGGTTAATTTTTGTGTGTTTTTGGTCTGTACAATCTTATAATAAGATCTAGCACTTTTGTTTATTGTTGTGGGACACATGTGACCCAGCACCACGAAAGGGACATTAAGTCGCTGGGCTAGTTTCTCACAACAGGCTTGTAAAGTAAAAAATCTCATTTTTTGCATTTTTGGTCAATTTTGAGTTATGGGTATTTTCGTGTTCTCCAACAGATCTATTAAGGATAATCGTTATTGTGGTCTCTAAATGCTCTAAAAAGCGCTTTAAAACGAGTAGGTCATTGTATTTTTTACAGCTAGGCTAGACTTTAGACTGTGTTTTCTCAAAATGGCTGACGCTCACCCTACTAACTTTAAATGCTCATAACTCTGGAACAGAAAAAGATACAAGAATGGTTCTTGTATCATTAGAAAGGGAATTGTCTGAATCTTTAAAATGTATAATTTTCTCAGAATGGTCAGTTTGACACTTAATGTCCCTTTTCGTGGTGCTGGGTCACATCTGGGTGTTCTGAAAATACATAGCTTTGCATGATGTTATTTGAGCATGTTGTCAATATGTACATAACTGAGTGCTTTGCCTTCCGAGCGTTTCCCATGGGGGCATGCAAAATGTTTTTGTGTTTTTTATTAATGATGATAAACACATGTAATTGCTATATATCACCACTTTATATTTGAATTCATCACTAATATATATATGAATTTGTATTCTGTATTCAACTCTTGAGGGACTATAACATGTTGCATACCTCTTCTCTTATAGAGAGCTTATAAGGTTTAACGACTTTTGAATGTTTTGGGTTTGTGGCGTGTGGTCATATATTGTGTCTATTTACCACATACTTTGCTATGCAGGATTGCACGTTGCACAGTTACAAAGGCGGCGGAGGGGAGGGGGAAGGGGTTTGAATGAGAAGAGAGGGATGGAGGGGTAACACAGTTGTTGTTGTCGTACTCTGGCTAAAAGACTCCAGGGATCATTTGCAACAGCCTCTTATGCACTTGTAACACTGTTGAATGATCCGCTTTGTGGCGTCATATATTGTCTATTGGGAGTGATGCTTGAAGGACGTAACAGTTTGATCGACGTACAATTTGAGTTGCGTGTGGCTGGGGGTGGGATGGTGGGGGGAGGGGAGGGGGGTGAAATGAAGTAGAAGACTTACGTAAGGGCCACGTGGGGGTACATGGTAGGGATGGAGCTATAATAGATAGGAGGAATGGAAAGACAAGAGGGTGGAGGGATGCATAGGGATGTAGCCTTGGTGTTCTAGGGTAGGACATTAAGGGCGAGGAAACTATAAATATCATGATAGGGGAAGGAATCAAGAGGCCCTCGGTGGATAGGGAAGGGAAGGGGTAACAGTTTGATCGACGTATTTGGTGCTATAATAGATAGGGGAAGGAATCAAGAGGGTGGAGGGGGGGGGGGGGGTAAGAAGGTAGGGAAGGGAAGGGGGTAATGGTAGGGATGGAGCTATAATAGATAGGGGAAGGAATCAAGAGGGTGGAGGGAAGGGAGGGGGAACGGGATGTGTTAATTATTAAGGAAATATGATTAAGAAGGAATAATTTATTATCTGATGCCATAACCATATACTGAGAGATGGCGTTAAGGTCACCGCTTGATTATTTAACCTCTTCGCTGCCGCCTACTACTTGCGCATGCACCGCCAGTTTGCCGCGCGATTTTTGAACGCGGCAATATCGCTACTTAGCGGCGACATATAATATGCGTCGGTGACAAGTACTGAAGCGCTATAGAGGACGTATATATACGTCGTCGGCAGCGAAGAGGTTAAATAAATTCCGTCGGAGTGTGGCTGCCCACGTGGTGGGGTAATCAAAACCGGTCACACACGTAATGTTCTCATCCCCAGCTGGTGCATTTGTACCATAGTGTTCAATTGCTTCGGCTGTTGGGATGATCCCTGGAGTCTTTAAGCCAGGGCACAACAACAACAACAAATAAATGAACATAAGATTTGTTATTTTGTTCACACAATTAACAATGAAAATGTCTCTTGTTTAGTGCATATAATCATGCATATATTTCTGTTAGACTGTTATTTTGAATGTTAGTTGATTTTGTCTGTCCAGACTTTCTCTTACTTTTGTTGTTGTTTGGTTTACAACTTGGTTTACAACTTTATAATTTTGTTTAACAAGAACAACACCTTTTTATTTTATTTTCCATTGTGATCGCAACTTCAGCAAACTTTTATGAGGCTTTTATTCTCTTGCTAGAGTATTTTAAGTTTTTTTAAATAACAATTTTAGATTTTACGTTTATTATTATATGTGAGGAGAGTATTGTATTTACTTGAGAACTGCAATAACACTTTTTATGTGATGTTTTAAAATAAGACCCGATTGTGATGATTTACTCTTGTGTGTAAGTGGGTTTTTAAAAAAAATCAAGGTTGTGTTTTGTGGAACCTATTACTGCTTCAAGTTACCATATTGGTAGGTTTTGATGAAATTCTCATGGTCTTTTGCGTTATTTTCTTTGACCTTTTTGCCTTAAAACAAAATTCTTCTTGGTGGTTGTCTGCTGCGTTTTCGTTGTTTGTATTTGTTAATGTTGTCCTTAGTTACTGTATAATGTATAGATATCCGGTTTTTGGTGTAAAAAACCATTTATTACTCTTTAATTTTTGCTCTATCTTTAATTATTCACATTTACAGCATGTTGTTGGTGTTTTGTGTTGATTGTTTTAGCTACAAGTATCTTTTATCTTTGATCTGCATGTACAATCGAAGCCAACTAACTCAGAAATGGGTACACTGCACAGTTTTAGGACATTTTTTGTTCATTTTTGATTCTCAGGAACTAATAAAGATATCTTAATGAAATTTTGCACACTTATTCAGTACATAGTCCTGCCTATTTCCACCAAATTTGAAGTCTCTATGTGAAGGGGTTATGAAAATATGGTAACCAACCAAAACAATTTCACATGAAATCTTGGCCCCTTACCAGCGCTGGATTGAAGTGCTGCATGGTGATGCTGATCATTTCTCCACTTTGCCAAGACACCAAAGGGTGCAACTAACAATGCTTGAGTCATTTACTCGTGTTCTTCATCATATTTATTACCCTGACGGGATTCTGTAATTTTTCACCATTGTTTGACAAGATGAAGAACACGAGTAAATGACTCAAGCATCCTAATTTAGTGTTAGTTGCACCCTTTGATGTCTTGGCAAAGTGGAGAAATGATCAGCATCACCATGCAGCACTTCAATCCAGCGCTGGTAAGGGGCCAAGATTTCATGTGAAATTGTTTTGGTTGGTTACCATATTTTCATAAACCCTTCACATAGAGACTTCAAATTTGGTGGAAATAGGCAGGACTATGTACTGAATAAGTGTGCAAAATGTCATTAAGATATCTTTATTAGTTCCTGAGAAACAAAAATGAACAAAAAATGTCATAAAGCTGCGCAGTGTACCACCTTATCGTTTATGTAAGAGCCAAGTTGATGACAGGAATATCAAGTGTGTAAAACGGTTTAATTGGATGCTGAAAAGAAAAGGTCTGTTAGTAAGTAACGAGCTTTCGACACTTAAGGCTTTTTGCACAATCTTGTACATTTTAAATTTAGGCGAGTGACCCCTGCTTGTGGCAGTAGCTTAGATATGCAAGTACTGTAACGTTGTTGGCTTCCTGCATGAACGCACAATTTATCATTTTAATGCTTCATCTCACCCCGTATTTGATATTTTAAAGGGTAAATCTCACGCATGGTTTTGAGATTCTAGGGGGTGATTTGACGGGTCTAGTGCGTAAATACGCACAATCTGTACATTTTCAGAAACCCTGACAAGAAATTGGATAATTCACACAATAATGTTGGTCTCACTTTGATCCTTCTTAAGGGCAAACGTTTTTTTCTCTCTCTCTCAAATCATCAGCTTTCTGAAAATAAGCTTTCAATGTTATCAATTTTGATTGACCAGCTCCCCTTGGCAATAGGGCATTTGCCACAGAGTTCGTAAGGTCAGACATCTAAATTGCCCGCTGTTTTGCCCGTTGTTGTGGTGACCTAGAGCTCTAATCCAACTCTCTAATTTCAATTCAGTGAATTTCAAGGTCACCCTCATGTGGCAAATGCCCTATTCTATTCTCTTGGAAAGCGTGTCCGTGTTTTAGCCGGTCCCTGCACAGTGGTGAAAGCTGGTTCATGTTCACAGATCTCCGAGTCAAGTTTGAACATGAAGGTCACAGTCAAGGTGACTGGGGACAAAAATGCTGCCATTCGGCTGGTTGATCTAGCGTTTTTTATTATTATTAGTAGTAGTAGTATTATTAATATTATTAGTATTATTAATATTAGTGTTATTATTATTAGTAGTATTATTATTATTAGTATTAGGTACTTTATAGTCACAGAGGCGTCTGTGAAATTCGGGTTGCTCCCACCTGGAGAGCGCGTCGCAGCCACAGGCGCGCTTCCCAATTTTTTTAAATATGTTTTTTTTGGCATGCGATTTTTGTGTGACTGATGAAGAAGGAAGGGAGGGGGGTAAATTTTGACCAAATTACAACTTTTTTGTTGCCACTGGGTTTAACGTATGCTAACGTGTCTGTTGCTTATCTTTTGTCATAAGCTGTGGCCTCACGTTTGATGTCTAAACTGGGAATCTGCATTACAAAATGTAAAAGATCACTGGATCATCGCGTTAGAAAAGAACAGGAACGCAAATGTTGTTTCATGACAGATATAATGGCTATTAGATATGAAAGGATTTTTTAAATATGATTGCATAATGAAAATAGAAATGAAGAATTGTCAACATTTCATTGAAGGAAACGTCTTTGAGAAATCAGCATCGAAGACTTCAAAGAGTTGAATGCGATAAAACGTGCGCACGCATAGAAAGAACTGGAAAATGTTGACATTGTTTTTATCACAAGAGGAATTTGTTCACCATTTCCCAAATAGATTGGATAGCATATCTCACAACAATGGGTTGTATGTTGGATTGAATAAAATCAGTTTTTAAAAAATGCACATGCACACACGCGTGTGTGCGCGCACACACACACACACACACACTCTCTCTCTCTCACTTTAATGTGTGTGTGTGCACACACACACACACACACACACACACTCAAACACACATGCACACTCAAACACATACACACACACACACACACACACACACACACACACACACACACACACACACACACACACACACACACACACACACACAGAGTACTTGGAATCATTTATGTGATACACAGATTTGTTTTTATACGAAAACAATATTTATTCTCTGAAGTTAAATATTGCTTGTTTAATAATTATTATGTATGAAGATGATGTAAACAATTTGTCCACTTTATAATATTATATTGACTCCCAGCAAACATGACTTGTCTTTGTTTTGCTGTTTTTTTGTAGAGTGAATACGCATGTTTCATTATCACAATGAATAAACAATATGTTATATTAACATTGAGCCCGCTGTGTGTGTGTGTGTGTGTGTGTGTGTGTGTGTGTGTGTGTGAGAGAGAGAGAGAGAGAGAGAGAGAGAGAGAGCGCTTGAGTGTGTGTGTGTGTGTGTGTGTGTGTGTGTGTGTGTGTGTGTGTGTGTGTGAGAGAGAGTGAGAGAGAGAGAGAGAGAGACGCTTGTGTGTGTGTCTGTGTGTGTGTGTGTGTGTGTGTGTGAGAGAGAGAGAGAGAGAGAGAGAGAGAGAGAGAGAGAGAGAGAGAGAGAACGCTTGTGTGTGAGTCATGCTTGTGTGTGTGTGTGTGTGTGAGAGAGAGAGAGAGAGAGAGAGAGAGAACGCTTGTGTGTGTGTGTGTGTGTGTGTGAGCATGCTTGTGTGTGCGCGTTTGTGTGTGTGTGTGCGTTTAATGAGAACATAAATACAGTAACATTCCACTTATGATGGTGTCCAGGCAGAATTGAGATTTGTAACTGTGTTTTTTGCCTTCCCACAGAAATACTGGTTAAAGAAAAAAAGTAATAATCGCACACAAAGTGAAGCAGATGAGCAGTCAAGGAAACAAAGAAGGTCGTTGGTTCCAGTTTAATCACTCATACTATTTGTATAACTACGCAGGACTAAGGGCATAACAAATGTACAAAGACTTCCTAAGGTATGAGCCAAAACAATCGTTTTAATTGTCAGAAAAGCGCACTGCCAGTTTTCAACAAACGTCTCCAACAACGCATGATGTTAAACACCACTAAAGTATGCACCCCCAAGTTAAAAGACAAGCACAACACGTTTTATAAGCTGTACGGGATCATTGTATTTGTTTATTTCAGTCAACCAGTCCGCCTTGAAACTCACACACAAACACACACATACACGCACGCACGCACTAATAAAATAATTTACAGCCCTGAAATGATTGACATTGCAACGGTTATATCCAGCTATGAGATTGTTCATTTATTATAATTGATTCATTAGTTTATGGTTGATTATGGCATTTTTGTTGATAAGCACGCGCACACACGCACACACACGCTTTTTTCCTCACTTGAATTCGTTGATTTTTTTAATAAAAAGTCCAATGTCACCATTGTGTGAACATACTTTAGATTAAATCAATCAATCAATCAGCACACACGCACGCACGCACACACGCACGCACGCACACGCACACACACACACACACACACACACACACACACACGTTGACCATAGACTGAAATGCATGTATTTTCTTGATCAGCATCAACAAAGACGACGAACTAGGTGCACATAACTAACGCAAACCTTTACCAGGAAAACAAGCATGTATGTAATAAACTATACAGTACAGTATGTTTCGCTGTACACAACCGAGGCAACGCCACAGGAAGCAACTGTATTAAGCAGAACAGATGCATGCTACAATTTACAGTCGTTTCCCTCGCAGGACTGTAATAATAATATAATAATAATAATTGATAGCATTTCTATAGCGCCTTTCTATCATTATTTTACACTCAAGGCGCTTCCATTCACTGATACACCCGCAGTCACACAACACATTATTACCCAATCATTCACCCAGGTACAAGATCAAGAAGGAACAAATTACAAACCGAATGAGCTTTGAAAGTAGTGAGTCTTGAGTTTAGCTTTGAAACTAGAGATAGTTGGTTCATGGCGGAGATCGACTGGGAGGGAATTCCAAACAGCAGGGGCACTGAAACTGAAACTGCGGTCACCAAATGATTTTAGATTTGTTTTTGGAACTTTCAGAATTTTGTGTTTGAGAACCTGAGTGAGCGGGAAGGAGTGTATGTGTGAAAGCACTGGAGAGGGTCTGTTCAAAATGACGGAATGATAGGACAGCCAGCTTATACTGAAGGCGGGACTGCACAGGGAGCCAATGGAGCTCCTTCAGAAGAGGCGTGACGTGATCACGTGATCACGCTTGCGCTTACGCAGTAGATATATGAGGCGGGCTGCACTGTTTTGAACTCGCCTAAATCGCTTCTGATCGCTTCTCGGCCTTTTGGCTAAGACAGTGATTCAGGAACATAAATTTTTGATTATACCTGGTTGGTTTGTTCAGCCCGTCGTACATGGCGAAAGCCGATACGCGACGTTAAACTGAACTTCCATCCTTGAACTCGCCGTAGGCGAGTAATTTCTTATGTATGAAGGCCAAAGAGAATGGAATTGCAGAAATCTAAACGTGAAGAAATACAAGCTGCAACGAGGCGCTTGCATGCGTTAGCTGAAAGAAAAGGCCGAATGGATGCAATACGTCTGAGCTCAAAGAAACAAGAGCGACAAATGCTGTACCCTAGTTCTGTACACTTGATGACTCGTACTAATTACAACAAGGAAAATGATGCTAAAATAAGGATGCTAAAGTTAATAATGCATCGCTGATGCGTTCAGCCCCACGCCTGGCTACGTCACGAGAAAGACACCCAACATTGTTATTTGGTCTCAAATCTCCTCCTCTTCGATCGCCCATACAGTTTCCTGTCAATTATGAGCGCAGATGCGTCGTGCTGCCGTTATGCGCCTAAGTAAGAAATAGTTAGGCCCAGCAAGTCCGACTTCGGCTGGAGGAAATTCTTTTTGAAAGCGTGTCGTGAAAAAAGGCAGGAGAATGGACCGGTTAGGCAGAAAGATAGTAGATGACAGCAAGCAAAGGGAAAAGGCAGAGTCAAAGAGAGTGGCAGATTAGAGGAAGTTACAAGCACATAACTTCCAGAAGGTGGGGAACTATTTATACAAAAGACCCCCGGTATCCCCACGGAGGATTAATGTTTCTAAAGCTATGACTGATATTCGTGCCACCCACTCCCACTATCACAGTACCATAGATCGCAACATTAATGTTTCTAAGGCTATGATGATATTGGTGCCACCCACTCCCACTGTCACAGTACCATAGATCGCAACACTAATGTTTCTAAGGCTATGATGATATTCGTGCCACCCACTCCCACTGTCACAGTAACATAGATCGCAACACTAATGTTTCTAAGGCTATGATGATATTCGTGCCACCCACTCCCATTGTCACAGTAACATAGATCGCAACACTAATGTTTCTAAGGCTATGAGCCACCCACTCCCACTATCACAGTAACATAGATCGCAACATTAATGTTTCTAAGGCTATGATGATATCCGTGCCACCCACTCCCACTGTCACAGTAACATAGATCGCAACACTAATGTTTCTAAGGCTATGATGATATCCGTGCCACCCACTCCCACTATCACAGTACCATAGATCGCAACACTAATGTTTCTAAGGCTATGAGCCACCCACTCCCACTATCACAGTACCATAGATCGCAACATTAATGTTTCTAAGGCTATGATGATATTGGTGCCACCCACTCCCACTGTCACAGTAACATAGATCGCAACACTAATGTTTCTAAGGCTATGATGATATTCGTGCCACCCACTCCCACTGTCACAGTAACATAGATCGCAACATTAATGTTTCTAAGGCTATGATGATATTCGTGCCACCCACTCCCACTGTCACAGTAACATAGATCGCAACACTAATGTTTCTAAGGCTATGAGCCACCCACTCCCACTATCACAGTAACATAGATCGCAACATTAATGTTTCTAAGGCTATGAGCCATCCACTCCCACTATCACAGTACCATAGATCGCAACATTAATGTTTCTAAGGCTATGAGCCATCCACTCCCACTATCACAGTACCATAGATCGCAACATTAATGTTTCTAAGGCTATGATGATATTCGTGCCACCCACTCCCACTGTCACAGTAACATAGATCGCAACATTAATGTTTCTAAGGCTATGATGATATCCGTGCCACCCACTCCCACTATCACAGTACCATAGATCGCAACATTAATGTTTCTAAGGCTATGAGCCACCCACTCCCACTATCACAGTAACATAGATCGCAACATTAATGTTTCTAAGGCTATGAGCCACCCACTCCCACTGTCACAGTACCATAGATCGCAACACTAATGTTTCTAAGGCTATGATGATATCCGTGCCACCCACTCCCACTGTTACAGTAACATAGATCGCAACACTAATGTTTCTAAGGCTATGAGCCACCCACTCCCACTATCACAGTAACATAGATCGCAACACTAATGTTTCTAAGGCTATGATGATATCCGTGCCACCCACTCCCACTGTTACAGTAACATAGATCGCAACACTAATGTTTCTAAGGCTATGATGATATTCGTGCCACCCACTCCCACTGTCACAGTACCATAGATCGCAACACTAATGTTTCTAAGGCTATGAGCCACCTACTCCCACTATCACAGTACCATAGATCGCAACATTAATGTTTCTAAGGCTATGAGCCACCCACTCCCACTGTCACAGTACCATAGATCGCAACATTAATGTTTCTAAGGCTATGATGATATCCGTGCCACCCACTCCCACTATCACAGTAACATAGATCTACTCGAGTCATCCTGCAATATTTGGAACGCCTCCAGGAAGCACCCATGTTCGGAATAACGCCCATGTACTATACAGTCAGCATGACCTCCTGGGATGGCGTTTTCTTTCTTGTTCTTTATTCTTCGTGGCCACAATCCACAGGACGATTTACAGACCCACCATGTCCGTGAGTGAAAATCACGGGTTTCACGTGTTTCCCTCTCTCGCTGGTAAGAAATCTTATTTTGACCAAGTGTGGCCCCCATACAAATTTCCTCATGCACGGAAACGAGACATCACTTTAAAGAGCAGCCTCGATCGCATAATTATGAGGAAAGTCTGTATGTGGGCCACACCGACCCAGAAAAAAACCAAGGGAATTAATCGTGCTGGCCCTCCGTGTGTCTTTAAGGGCTTTGTGCACATTACACGCTGAAGCCCATCCGCACGCCCGTAAATAAGTGAAAGAAAGTAAGAATTAGGCTGTGTACAGATATACACGGAAGTTCCATGCAGGATGGCTGTTTAACCTGCCTGACAGGCCAAGTCACTGTATCGTACGTCAGTCATTGTTTCTTCCACAAAACATCACCACATTTTCAACCACATTTGCCAGTTAAGAAATCAGCCTTTAGCAAGCCAGCGAAGAAAACTCTTTGAGAACTAAAGAGGAGCCAGAGAAAGAGAGTTGAAAGCAATCCAAAGTGGACCAAGACGTTATCATAATACTCAGTTGTTATGATCTGATCTTCCTCACAGCAAACCAAAGTGGACAAAGACTTTATCATATTACTCAGTTGTTATGATCTGATCTTCCTCACAGCAAACCAAAGTGGACCAAGACTTTATCATATTACTCAGTTGTTATGATCTGATCTTCCTCAAAGCAAACCAAAGTGGACAAAGACTTTATCATATTACTCAGTTGTTATGATCTGATCTTCCTCAAAGCAAACCAAAGTGGACAAAGACTTTATCATATTACTCAGTTGTTATGATCTGATCTTCCTCACAGCAAACCAAAGTGGACCAAGACTTTATCATATTACTCAGTTGTTATGATCTGATCTTCCTCAAAGCAAACCAAAGTGGACAAAGACTTTATCATATTACTCAGTTGTTATGATCTGATCTTCCTCACAGCAAACCAAAGTGGACAAAGACTTTATCATATTACTCAGTTGTTATGATCTGATCTTCCTCACAGCAAACCAAAGTGGACAAAGACTTTATCATATTACTCAGTTGTTATGATCTGATCTTCCTCACAGCAAACCAAAGTGGACAAAGACTTTATCATATTACTCAGTTGTTATGATCTGATCTTCCTCAAAGCAAACCAAAGTGGACAAAGACTTTATCATATTACTCAGTTGTTATGATCTGATCTTCCTCAAAGCAAACCAAAGTGGACAAAGACTTTATCATATTACTCAGTTGTTATGATCTGATCTTCCTCAAAGCAAACCAAAGTGGACAAAGACTTTATCATATTACTCAGTTGTTATGATCTGATCTTCCTCAAAGCAAACCAAAGTGGACAAAGACTTTATCATATTACTCAGTTGTTATGATCTGATCTTCCTCAAAGCAAACCAAAGTGGACAAAGACTTTATCATATTACTCAGTTGTTATGATCTGATCTTCCTCACAGCAAACCAAAGTGGACAAAGACTTTATCATATTACTCAGTTGTTATGATCTGATCTTCCTCAAAGCAAACCAAAGTGGACAAAGACTTTATCATATTACTCAGTTGTTATGATCTGATCTTCCTCAAAGCAAACCAAAGTGGACAAAGACTTTATCATATTACTCAGTTGTTATGATCTGATCTTCCTCAAAGCAAACCAAAGTGGACAAAGACTTTATCATATTACTCAGTTGTTATGATCTGATCTTCCTCAAAGCAAACCAAAGTGGACAAAGACTTTATCATATTACTCAGTTGTTATGATCTGATCTTCCTCACAGCAAACCAAAGTGGACAAAGACTTTATCATATTACTCAGTTGTTATGATCTGATCTTCCTCACAGCAAACCAAAGTGGACCAAGACTTTATCATATTACTCAGTTGTTATGATCTGATCTTCCTCACAGCAAACCAAAGTGGACAAAGACTTTATCATATTACTCAGTTGTTATGATCTGATCTTCCTCACAGCAAACCAAAGTGGACAAAGACTTTATCATATTACTCAGTTGTTATGATCTGATCTTCCTCACAGCAAACCAAAGTGGACCAAGACTTTATCATATTACTCAGTTGTTATGATCTGATCTTCCTCACAGCAAACCAAAGTGGACCAAGACTTTATCATATTACTCAGTTGTTATGATCTGATCTTCCTCACAGCAAACCAAAGTGGACAAAGACTTTATCATATTACTCAGTTGTTATGATCTGATCTTCCTCACAGCAAACCAAAGTGGACCAAGACTTTATCATATTACTCAGTTGTTATGATCTGATCTTCCTCAAAGCAAACCAAAGTGGACCAAGACTTTATCATATTACTCAGTTGTTATGATCTGATCTTCCTCAAAGCAAACCAAAGTGGACCAAGACTTTATCATATTACTCAGTTGTTATGATCTGATCTTCCTCACAGCAAACCAAAGTGGACCAAGACTTTATCATATTACTCAGTTGTTATGATCTGATCTTCCTCACAGCAAACCAAAGTGGACCAAGACTTTATCATATTACTCAGTTGTTATGATCTGATCTTCCTCACAGCAAACCAGAGTGAACCAGGACTGTATCATATTACTCAGTTGTTATGATCTGATCTTCCTGGCTACACAGGACGCCACAATAAAGAGCACCAACATGGCGACCATGACGACCAATGAAAAGAGCATCATGGTCCACGCGCCGTCCTCCGCCATTAACCTTCCACCGGCGAACGGCAACACCATTTCTCCGAGACCCGCCGAACACAGACACAGGTTCATGAACAACGGCGTAATGGGCAAGTAATCGCCGCTCCAGGCGATGAACCCCGGCATAGACGGCGTCAAAAACAACGCCACTCCGGCCGTCCCGAACCACAGAACCACGCTGTGCGTGAAGGAAAACGTGACCAGAACCACCCCGATCACAACCAAAGCTAGAGAGTTGAGCAAGAGTTGAACCCCCATCGGAACGCAGAATAGAATCCCCGCGCTGACCGCTCGGCCAACCATGGCCGTCCCCCACAAAACCGTGTTGAAATTGCTCGCTTCCACCGCAGTCATGCACAACGGAGGAGCCATTCCGACCGAAGTTAAAAGGTCGGCGAAAGTCAGCAACAAACCGAAGACGGGAAGGTTCAGCAAGATGACGAGAATTCGGAAAATGATCTCGCGGCGAGAATGTTTGGTGAACGTGTTGGGACATGAAGAAGGGGAAGAGGGGAGGAGAGGTTTTTGGACGTCCAAACTTCCGTTTTGAGTCACAACAGCAGCGTCGTTCTTTACAAATACAACCGTGGTTTCTTCTTCTAGAAAGTTCTCGTCCCACGAAGGTTGGGTGAAGTAGAAATAGAAGAAAGCAACGGCGGCCGGAAATGTGACGGATCCTATGATGACGAACGGCCATTTTATGTCCGCGTTGACTGTCGCCACAGAAGTGGCCGCCATCTTGGAAACGTTGGCTGCGGAATGGAGGACGGACTGGGATTCGTTGTTGCTGTGCTGGGTTGGTGAACAGGAGAGGGAGGAGGAGGTGGGAGGAGGGAGGTGGGAGAGGAGGTCATCGTTGATGAAGGGCTGGGCGATGAAAGGGGAGACGAAAGTGCTGATGCCAGCGCCGACGACGATGAATTGGAAGGGGAGAGCCTTGTTGTGGGCCCACAGAACGTTACATAACGACATGGCTCCTGAAACATCAAAATAATCATAATAATTCAGAAAAGTTAATAATGAAAACAACATACGATGAACTGGATTGGCAGAGCTTGTTGTGGGCCCACAGAACGTTACATAACGACATGGCTCCTGAAACATAATTAATTAATAATATTTTAAAAAGAACAAAGAAAAGTCAAGAACATTGAAAACTATATTCACGCTCAGATTGGCTTAAAAAATAAACTTTACTTTATTTGATGTGTTATTTGGAGTTAAAAGAATTAACCTGAGCGCTAATATGTTACATGTAGTTAACCATGTAATCGTAGTCGGGGGAAATGTGTATAAGTATTCAAACGAAAAGAAAAGTAAATGTTCAAATATATTTGATATTCGAACAACATACAATGTAGATCATTCGTGTGAAAATTAATTAACCTAGAACTAATATTCCTTTTTTTACTTAGCTTTTGTAAAGGGATCTTTGCTTTTTGTTATATCTGTTATATTGTTTCTCTGCACTCACACATACTCAACACATGCTTACATAATAATAATAATAATAATAATAATAATCAGGGCCGGACCTACGGGGGGGGGGGGGGGGGGGGGGGGGCTTAGGGGGCTACAGCCCCCACCCTTTTCTAAAAAAAAAAAAAAAAAGAAGAAAAAAAACCAACCGATGTCGCCGAGTGGTAGCAACATTTCTTTGCGGGCTATGCATATTATTGATCAGCACCACCAGCTGAGAAGTACTTATTGGTTGAAATCCCCCACCCACCCCGCTCAACAAAACAACTTCCGACGTTAGCTGAAAAATCAGGTGGAAGGATTTATTCTCGGCTGAAAAAATGTCCTCCTTCGATGAATTAGCCCCCACCCCTTAAAAACTTAGGTCCGGGCCTGATAATAATAATAATAATAATGAATAATATTTATATGGCGCAATATCCTGATAAATACAGCTCAAAGCGCCTTACAACAACACATTACAATCAATAGATAAACATTGCGATATATAGGCTATGTAACGGTAGAACCAGCGATCTGGTACAATCGGCGATTCTACCAGTAGAAAGTCCGATCGGAGTTTCTACCGGTAGAAAGTCCGATCAAAGTTTTTACGAGAAGAATCACCGATTCTACTGGTAGAAACTCCGATCGGACTTTCTACCGGTAGAAACTACGATCGGTCTTTCTACTGGTAGAATCGCCGATTCTTCTCATAAAAACATTGATCGGACTTTCTACCGGTAGAAACTACGATTTATGACAATGTTTTTACGAGAAGAATCGGCGATTCTTCTGGTAGAAACAGGAGATGCAGCACCAACTACTTCTGATTCCATGAGTACGCAGAATCGAGATGAGAATTTTCTGCCGGTCAGAGACAGATCAGGCACATCAACAGAGGATGCACAAGGCACAACAAAGCGAAAGACATGGTCGATTTGCGGAATGTCCACTTCAGTCAACTTCAGAGTGTCGATGTTGAAACGCTGAACGAAATCAGCATCATCCAAGCATCGCGACTGAACACGCACTGGACAGCAAAAGGAAGTGCTGCTTGCTCATGCCGAGGAAAGTGCCACAACATGAAATGCAAATGCAAGCGAGCAGGGGTTCCTTGTTCTACAAAGTGCCACCCAAAATCAGCGACAGCATGCAAGAATACCCCGTCATAGGTTCATTCCACATGTGTGTGTGTGTGTGTGTGTGTGTGTGTGTGTGTTGTTCTTCAGTTTAACGTCCTTCCACTAAAAGTGATTCAGACAATATATTGTAGTTTGATGTTGGTGTGGTGAGTGTGAGTGGGTGTGTCTGTAAATGTGTGTAAGCATTAGAGTAAGTGATAGGATAGTGATGCAGACCTAATCATACCCCCCCCCCCCCCCCAAAGAAATTTTTTAAAAACAAATTACATTTAAAGAATATAACCGATAAATGAACAATGTTAAAGATACATACTAAGTGAACTACTTAATAAACATTTACAAACTGAATCAAGAACAGAATAATTGTTTAGAATACTGGGTAGAGACAATGGCGTCGATCCATCAATAAAACCATCAATACCCGAATTCTTGAAAAGTTCTCTTGCTAATGGACACTGAATCAGTAAATGACTGACACTCAAGGATTCACCACACATGCATTTAACATTAATACAGTATTTTGTTTTAAATGAATTCAAACGTAGTCTATGGATTAGACTTTCAATCTCCCTGGACGAGAAAGTAACACGTTTGTGTAATATTATCTCATTGTGTGTGTGTGTGTGTGTGTGTGTGTGTGTGTGTGTGTGTGTGTGTGTGTGTGTGTGAGTTTGCGTACATGCATTTACATAAATGTAATAGAACAGACACACAGACACACACACACACACACACACACACACACACACACACACACACAGAGATAAAGCTGGCTGTACCTCCATCGAACATGGAGGGAGAATTACATGTTTTGTTGAAGGTGGTCCTTTTGTCTGACTTATTTATTTATGTTGTTTTGACATTCATGTATGCCATTTGACAATGATATTTTACTATTAGTGTGTGATGTCTGTCATGCCGGTGGTTCATTGTGTGATTATGTGATATGAATGCATGCGTCTCGCATCAGTATCATTATATTCCTGTGCATTTTTATAACTTGGCCGAATAAATCTGTTCTCTGTTATCCGTTTCACTGACTGTATTTCTGCATTGCTGTTTTTGTATTTTTGTGTACTAGTATTCATATTACGACAGAATTCACGTATAGTGAGTTAGCGAAATCCCTGCCTAAGCCTTTTTTCCATTGTACCAACAAAAATCGCCGACTCTACCAGAAGAAAGCCCCATCGTCAATTCTACCGGTAGAATCGCCGATTTTACCGGTAGAATCGGTTCTACCGGTAGAAAGTCCGATCGGAGTTTCTACCAGTAGAATCGGCGATTCTACCAGTAGAAAATCCGATCGGAGTTTCTACCGGTAGAAAGTCCGATCAATGTTTTTACGAGAAGAATCGGCGATTCTACTGGTAGAAACTCTCGTAATGTTTTTACGAGAAGAATCGGCGACTCTACTGGTAGAAACTCCGATCGGACTTTCTACCGGTAGAAACTCGATTGGACTTTCTACTGGTAGAATCGCCGATTCTACCAGATCGCTGGTTCTACCGTGACATATACATGGCCTGCAATCAACAATATAGAAACTCCGATTGGACTTTCTACTGGTAGAATCGCCGATTCTACCAGATCGCTGGTTCTACCGTGACATATACATGGCATGCAATCAACAATAAAGAATACATCAGAAATCAAAAATACTTTTACCACAGGGAAACAAAAGTTAATTGGACACACACACACTCTCCCCCACCTCCCTCCCTCACCTCTCCGCCACCCCACCCTCTATACTCGTCAAAATATACATAGACTATAATTATTTGAATTTATAATCAATAATCAAGAATAATTAGAACACGAATACACAGGTCACAAGTAAACAGAGGGAGAGAGCGAGCCGGAGAGAGGGGGGGGGGAGAGAGAGAGAGAGAGAGAGAGAGAGGAGAGAGAAAGAGGGAGCCAGAGAAAGCGAAAGAGAGAGAAAAGAGAGCGAGACAGACAGACACGGAGAGAGAGAGAGAGAGAGAGAGAGAGAGAGAGAGAGAGAGAGAGAGAGAGAACTCAGAACTCAGAAACTTTATTTTACAAGGAAAAGAATTTAGGCTGGGCCGAGTCTTCCATTCTGTCCTTGGTTCTAAGCATGCAATACATAACTAATACTATAAAGAGAGAGAGAGAGAGAGAGAGAGAGAGAGAGAGAGAGAGAGAGAGAGAGAGAGAGAGAGAGAGATGAAAACTTGTTTATTGTAGGAACAAAATAAGCACACAATGGGCTTGTTTACATTTTGCCATCTAGACAACAGAAGAAAAACATAATTACAACTTCCAATATCGAACAACAACAAAACAGAGAAAGAAAACAACACTCCAAAAAAACAAAGCATCCTACACATTCATACACTCATTCACTCTCCCCCACCACCCACCTCGCACACATTCATACACTCATTCACTCTCCCCCACCACCCACCTCGCACACATTCATACACTCATTCACTCTCCCCCACCACCCACCTCGCACACATTCATACACTCATTCACTCTCCCCCACCACCCACCTCGCACACATTCATACACTCATTCACTCTCCCCCACCACCCACCTCGCACACATTCATACACTCATTCACTCTCCCCCACCACCCACCTCGCACACATTCATACACTCATTCACTCTCCCCCACCACCCACCTCGCACACATTCATACACTCATTCACTCTCCCCCACCACCCACCTCGCACACATTCATACACTCATTCACTCTCCCCCACCACCCACCTCGCACACATTCATACACTCATTCACTCTCCCCCACCACCCACCTCGCACACAACCACAGTATTCACATAAACTAATATAAATTGAATTAACAAGAGAGAGAGGGGGATAGAGAGAGAGAGAGATGGAGAGAGAGAGATGGAGAGAGAGAGGGAGAGAGAGAGGGAGAGAGAGGTATAAATGTATGATAGGCGTGCATATGTGCAAGCATTTCTTTGAGCGCGTATGTGTGTGTGTGTGTGCACGCGAGCATATCTGAATGCGCCTTCATTCATGCATGCACGTGTTTGAACAAACAAATATTAAAACGAGCGTTCCAGAATGTGTCTAATGGCAAGCAACATTCTAGCATATTCATGGAACAGCGATCAATTGTTTAATCAGTCATGAACATCATTAATGGAAAATGGCCAATTAATGATTAGGCCTAATCAGTCCGAACAAGTTTTTAGTGGAGCGTAAAAAAATGACCGTGAAATTCAATTAGACTATTTCAGCTTTCAGTCAGCCTTCACCGAAAAGCATGCAGAAGATCTACCGCAGCATTAAGGACCGGCCACACTGCATGGGATTCGATTAACTAAGATCCCGTGTTGACGTTTGTGAGGCATGATTGACGTGAAATTCGATGACATCCTACTAGCTATGTTCACTAAATGTTGTAGTCTCCCCTACACGAAATTGATAAAATATCTAAAAGTTTTGTATCAGACATTTTTAAAAAAAAAGTGATTCGTGTATCACTCTGCACGGGTATAGGGGAAGACGGGGTAAAAAGCGCATGGGCGGGTAAGAAGCCCACCCCAATTATTTAATGAAATAAAGAAAATTTCAGTCAAATTTGCCCATGAGACGAATGCTAGACATTAACGCTCGTCTCATGGGCAAAATGAGACTGAAATTTGCTTCATTTCATGAGATAATTGGGGTGGGCTTCTTACCCGCCCATGCGCTTTTTACCCCGTCTTCCCCTAGAGTTAGCGAAAACAGTGGATTATTTTTAGATGGAAGTATTTCACGTGAATCATGACTCACAGACCTCGTCACAATGGGATCGTATTGTCCCGTCTTGACATTTGTGAGGCATGATTGACGTGAAATTCGATGAAATCCTACCACTATATTTGTAGTCTCCCGTACAAGAATTTGAGAAAATATCTTAACATTTTGTATCAGACATTTTTATTTTTTTAATTTGATTCGTGTATTACTCTACAAGAGTATACAGATAACGAAAATAATAGAATTGTTTTTAGACGGCAGTATTTCACGTGAATCATGACTCACAGACATCGTCACAATCGAATCGTATTGGGATCAAATCCTATGTAGTATAGCTGACCCCTTAACCCGTGAAAAGATAACATGCGATATTGATCGGTTATTGATTACTAATCAATATGGTCGTCAAGCAAACCGGTGGAAAAGGCGACCATGCAATATCTATGGATTAAATGGTGCGTAGAGAGCCTGCTACACTACATACAATTCGCTGTCAATGCGATGCGATTGTGACGATGCGAGTCACGATTTAGGTGCAATTCACGTGAGCGAAAATAGCAGAATTATTTTTAGAACAGAAGTTTTTCCACACGAATCTCGTCGCAATCGCATCGCA
>CM065711.1:1205728-1218228 GCA_017654935.2 Phymorhynchus buccinoides | reverse complement strand
TTTCTAGGACGGAGTTGAATCATATGGCCATTTATCCGCAAAAATCCAAATTTATGTTGGCTACAACCAGGCAAAAACGCCAAAATATAAAGACTAATTTATGTAAGTTAAATATATTAAATAAGGAATTGGAAGAAGTAAATTTCTATAAGCTGTTAGGTCTTACTATTGATAATAATCTCTCGTGGTCAAAGCATGTTTCACTTCTGTCCAAGAAACTATCACAAAAAACATTTCAATTGAATCGAATTAAGCACTTTCTAGACCAGCATTCCCGGACCCTCTTTTTTCATGCATATATTCAATCAGACATGGACTATGTGTCAACATGTTGGGACTTAGCAAGTGAAAATTGTTTAAAACCACTTCACAATATTTATAGACGTTCCCTTAAACTTATTCTATTAAAATCCTCCTCCCTTGATTCATGTCACTATAAGAAATTAGATATTCTGCCTTTTCATCTCAAATGAAAATATAACAAAGCTGTGTTTATGTTTAAAATTATGAATAAATTAACACCATATTATCTTCAAAAAATGTCGCCAGTAAATAACATTCGCGGGAAGTCGATTATTCGTACCCCTAGACCTAGAACAAATCTATTCATGTCCTCATTAGTCCACTCAGGAGCAAAATTGTGGAACGATATGCCTAACCACATAAAACAGAAACCGAGCTTGTCATCTTTCAGAAAGGCATATCATAAATACTTGATGGACCAATTATAAATCTGTTTTGTCTTATTTTACCTTACGAATTACAATACATATGTTCACAATACACGTTTAATTGTGTTTATATATACATTCCAATGATATTACAAGGTGTAGAGAACATTTAAAATCTATGTGAACTGATATACATGTACATGTACATAATATAAGAATTTGTATGCATGTATGTATGTGTGTATAGGTTTGTGGGGGTGGGGTATGTGGGGGGTGCTTGTGGGTGTGAGGGGGGGGGGGGGGGGGGGGGGGGGGGGGGGGGGGGGGGGGGGGGGGGGGGGGGGGGGGGGGGGGGGGGGAGAGGGGGGGGGGGGGGGACTGGGACTGGGGTTTAAAAAACAAAAAACCAATTGGGGGGGGGGGGGGGGGGGGGGGGGGTGCTTTAATCTTGAATTGCTGTTGTGTGGCTATTTTTGCCTTGTTGTATTATATTACTGTGTATATTTGTGTCACTATTGTTGCCGGTTTTGTTGTTGTTTTTACGTTTCTGTTAATAATGTTCTTCATTATTTGTTGTTTATTTGCTTGAGGGCAATAGTGTAAAAAAGCTACCCAGCTTATCTGTTTTACCCTTAATAAAACATTCGTATTCGTATTCGTATTCTCTCTCTCTCTCTCTCTCTCTCTCTCTCTCTCTCTCTCTCTCTCTCTCTCTCTCTCTCTCTCTCTCTCTCTCTCTCTCTCTCTTTTTTTCAATATCTGGACTTTCTTTGTCTTTCTTTCTTACATTCTCTCTCTCTCTCTGACCAAAGGAGAAATGATGATGATGATGATGATGATGATGATGATGATGATGACGATGACGATAACGATAATTGTACATTCAAAACAGGACATTATTTTGTTCAAGTGACCTACTCAACGTAAAACGTAGCCTATTCACTATTATGATACTACGTGTAATCTACATGACAACTATAATCGGCTTGTGCGCGCGCGTGCGCGTGCGCGTGTGTATGTGCGCGCGCGCGAGTGTGTGTGTGTGTGATATATATCCCACAAGTACCAGGTTGGAGGACATTAAACGTATTTTCTTTTTCTTTTTTCCTGTCCACGTGCAGTTTGCCTAAGGTGGCGGGGTGTGTTGAGAATGGAGAAAGAGACGGAGCTGAAGGCCTTGCTGCGTCAAAGATCGTTCAGTCTACTCTTCCGATCTGTGAAACGCAGTGGTTTGGGCATAGACTATACAGAACTGTGTCTTTGGTTTGGGCATAGACTATAGAGAATGTCTTTGGTTTGTAGACTATAGAGAATGTCATAGACTATAGAGAATGTCTTTGGTTTGGGCATAGACTATAGAGAATGTCTTTGGTTTGGGCATAGACTATAGAGAATGTCTTTGGTTTGGGCATAGACTATAGAGAACTGTGTCTTTGGTTTGGGCATAGACTATAGAGAATGTCTTTGGTTTGGGCATAGACTATAGAGAATGTCTTTGGTTTGGGCATAGACTATAGAGAACTGTGTCTTTGGTTTGGGCATAGACTATAGAGAATGTCTTTGGTTTGGGCATAGACTATAGAGAATGTCTTTGGTTTGGGCATAGACTATAGAGAACTGTGTCTTTGGTTTGGGCATAGACTATAGAGAATGTCTTTGGTTTGGGCATAGACTATAGAGAATGTCTTTGGTTTGGGCATAGACTATAGAGAACTGTGTCTTTGGTTTGGGCATAGACTATAGAGAACTGTGTCTTTGGTTTGGGCATAGACTATAGAGAATGTCTTTGGTTTGGGCATAGACTAATGCACTACAACTCATAGCAATACACAAAAGGACTTGGTTCCTATTTATTTATTTATTTATTAAGAAGATTTATACAGCGCATACCTTTAAGCTCTATGCGCTTTACAATATCATTATAAAATAAAACACGAATAAAAGGCATATAACATACACGCACACAAGCACACATATACACACACGCACGCGCACACACACGCGCACGCGCAAGCAAAACACATGCAGAGCATAATTATAGACATTATATACATATCATTGAATGAAGAAAATCAAAGATATAAATGTACAGACATACCCATGCATGCAATCCAAAATATAAATTGTAAGAAAAACAAAAAGAAAGGGTTGCACACAATCACACACGCATCAGTCCATAGACACACGCACGCACACTCATAGACACCACACATACTCATAGACACCACACATACTCACACACACTCACACAATCTCACACGCATCAGTCCATAGACACACGCACGCACACTCATAGACACCACACATACTCATAGACACCACACATACTCACAGAATCACACACGCATCAGTCCATAGACACACGCACGCACACTCATAGACACCACACATCCTCACAGAATTACAATTCCTACCTTGTACGAAAAACACGTATGACATTTGTTCCAGCGGCTCCCCCACCCAACTCTGCAGGTCTGGAAGGCAGGGACCCAGAATGCCATTGTCGAAACCCTGGGGTCAGAAAGGGCACACATTTCACGCGAGTTGTTTTGAAAAGTTGAGTCAGGATGCATAATAATGTGTTCAAATGTGAGGTGCTTTGAAAAGTTGAGTCAGGATGCATATGTGTTCAAATATGAGGTGCTTTGAAAAGTTGAGTCAGGATGCATTGTTCAAATGTGAGGTGCTTTGAAACGTTGAGTCAGGATGCATTGTTCAAATGTGAGTGCTTTGAAACGTTGAGTCAGGATGCATTGTTCAAATGTGAGTGCTTTGAAACGTTGAGTCAGGATGCATTGTTCAAATGTGAGGTGCTTTGAAAAGTTGAGTTAGGATGCATATTTGTTCAAACGTGAGGTGAAAGTATGTTTTGGTAGATCTGCAGATCTGCATGCCGCATTGAGTCAAGACAGACAGACAGACAGACAGACAGATGATCAGATTATGTTGGTAGGTCTACATTATCGTGTTGAGTGAAAAAAGGGATGGCAGAAAGAAGGAGAGAGGGGGGGGGGGGGGGGGGGGGGGAATGAGAGGGGGAGAATGAGAGTCAAAAGACTCAGAGATTCAAAGACAGTGTACTCCCCGTGGGGATACCGGGGGGTCGTTCGTAAAAATAGTTCCCCCACCTTCTGGAAGTTCTGTGCTTGTAACTTCCTCTATCTGCCACTCTCTTTGACTCTTCCTTTTCCCTTTGCTTTCTATCATCTACTATCTTTCTGACTTATTGGCCCATTCTCCTGCCTTTTTCCCCTCAAACAAATCTTCCAAATATTGTTCTCATTTGAGCTCCTCCGAAATCGGAATGTGTCGGCTGTACGCAGCGGGGAGACCAATGAAAACTGAAAACCGGACACATATGTACATTACCCATTGTGGCCATATGGCCCGGGAACGCAGAAGAAGAAGAAGAAGAAGAAAAGACAGGGTAAATATGTAGTTTACCCCCACCCACCCCCTCAGTTTCCAGAGAGTGAGGGACTGAGAGACAGAAGAGACAGAGATGGAGACTGACGAACAGAGAGAGAGAGAGAGAGAGAGAGAGAGAGAGAGAGAGAGAGAGAGAGAGAGAGAGAGAGAGAGAGAGAGAGAGAGAGAGAGAGAGAGAGAACTTTAACTTTAACTTGAGATTTTAGGCCAAGCCTATTCTTACAATCTGTCCTTGGGACGTAAACAAGACTAGGACAAAACAATCAGGCAACAGAGAGTGAATAAAAGACTCACAGATTCAAAGACAGGGTATATATGTAGTTGAGAGAGAGAGAGAGAGAGAGAGAGAGAGAGAGAGAGAGACAGAGAGAGAGATGGTATTATTTAGGAAGGGAAAATGTACGTTTCACGGGTGTCCGCAGAGCTGATAAATATTAGGCCTAACAATAGGCATTCATAAAGAAATGTGTACACGTTAACATTATTCGCGATATATTTCTATTTCCCCATGGCAACACGTTAACATTATTCACGAGATATTTCTATTTCCCCATGGCAACACAGGGATAGACCACTCTTAAAGGTCTGCGTACACATTTACATTAAGGTCAGTGTACACGTTAACACTATTCACGAGATATTCCTATTTCCCCATGGCAACACAGTGATAGCCCACTCTTAATAAGACTTACAGCTCACTGTGTTGCCATGGGAAAATAGAGAAATATCTTGTGAATAATGTTAACGTGCACACAGACCTATGTACACGAGATATTTCTATTTCCCCATGGCAACACAGAGATAGCCCACTCTTAATATGACTTACAGCTTGTGAATAGTGTTAACGTGTGTCGAGCCCTTAAAGACCCACCACGTCACGTATCACACTCCCTCGTATGCTTGGAAGATTTCTTAGGATTTCTTACCAGCTATAAGAGGGAAAACACGTGTAAACCGTGACCCTGACACGTGACGTGGTGGGGCTTTAAAGCTGGCTATGTATAGGCTCTATAATGTGGAGAAAATCTGTAAGAGATATCCCTACACCCACCATTTTCTTTACGGGAAGGTTTATTATTTTAAAACCCATAACCGGTTTACTGATATGCACAAACACCCGTAAATCACTTGCATGCATGTATGCCAGTCAGTCGTTTCCGACCATGACGGCCAGATAGCAGAGAGGGCAGATGCTATTCCGGCGGGTTGGGAAATACTTTTTTTATAGTGGAGATGCTTTGCCCATGGGACATACCCACTCTCTCGGCCAAAGGGAATTGAGGACGGCTGAGGCTGGGGAAGGTCCCCAAAGGCCAGCCCATCCCTTTGGCTGCAGCAATTCAAGGCCCCCTCGTTTGAGAGTCATTGTCTTCCACAAGAGAATAAACTGTGCCATGATTTTCCATTACTGTAGAAAATATATTGTGCAGCTCTCATGTTGCTGTTGGCCCCTACTACAGGCTGATGTCAACGACTTACTATGAGCACAAACACCCAGAACACATCAGAACTAGTGTGCAGCTCTCATGTTGCTGTTGGCCCTACTACTTACTATCAGCACAAACACCAGAACAGTAGAACTAGTGTACAGCTCTCATGTTGCTGTTGGCCCCTACTACTTACTATGAGCACAAACACCCAGAACAGTAGAACTAGTGTACAACTCTCATGCTGCTGTTGGCCCTACTACTTACTATGAGCACAAACCCAGAACCAGAACACAGTAGAACTAGTGTACAACTCTCATGTTACTGTTGGCCCTACTACTTACTATGAGCACAAACACCCAGAACAGTAGAACTAGTGTACAACTCTCATGCTGCTGTTGGCCCCTACTACTTACTATGAGCACAAACACCAGAACAGTAGAACTAGTGTACAGCTCTCATGTTGCTGTTGGCCCCTACTACTTACTATGAGCACAAACACCCAGAACACAGTAGAACTAGTGTACAGCTCTCATGTTGCTGTTGGCCCTACTACTTACTATGAGCACAAACACCAGAACAGTAGAACTAGTGTACAGCTCTCATGTTGCTGTTGGCCCCTACTACTTACTATGAGCACAAACACCAGAACAGTAGAACTAGTGTACAGCTCTCATGTTGCTGTTGGCCCCTACTACTTACTATGAGCACAAACACCAGAACAGTAGAACTAGTGTACAGCTCTCATGTTGCTGTTGGCCCTACTACTTACTATGAGCACAAAGACCCAGAACAGTAGAACTAGTGTACAGCTCTCATGTTGCTGTTGGCCCCTACTACTTACTATGAGCACAAACACCAGAACAGTAGAACTAGTGTACAGCTCTCATGTTGCTGTTGGCCCCTACTACTTACTATGAGCACAAACACCCAGAACAGTAGAACTAGTGTACAGCTCTCATGTTGCTGTTGGCCCCTACTACTTACTATGAGCACAAACACCAGAACAGTAGAACTAGTGTACAGCTCTCATGTTGCTGTTGGCCCCTACTACTTACTATGAGCACAAACACCCAGAACAGCAGAACTAGTGTACAGCTCTCATGTTGCTGTTGGCCCCTACTACTTACTATGAGCACAAACACCAGAACACAGTAGAACTAGTGTACAGCTCTCATGTTGCTGTTGGCCCCTACTACTTACTATGAGCACAAACACCAGAACACAGTAGAACTAGTGTACAGCTCTCATGTTGCTGTTGGCCCCTACTACTTACTATGAGCACAAACACCAGAACAGTAGAACTAGTGTACAGCTCTCATGTTGCTGTTGGCCCCTACTACTTACTATGAGCACAAAGACCCAGAACAGCAGAACGGTTTCGATGATCTTCTGTCTGTACGCAGCGTCCGTCTTCATCTGCTGTAGCTCACACATGACGTCAACGACGACGACGACGACGACAACGACGATGATGACGACGACGATGATGATGATGGCAGTAGAGACTGTAACATATCGAGGTTCAAAAGTCAGAAGGTCCTACCACTATTCTCTAAGTCCGGGTTCACATTAGACGCGTAAGTTCCGTACGGAAAACACTAATAGTGGAAGAAAGATGGATAAAAGTTTACGGGGGAATTCGGACATGTGCGCAAATCTTTTCCCTTCTTTGCTTCACTTATTTATGGATTGCGCACGGGTTTCCGCTTGGAATATCCGCTTATGTGTGTACACGGCCTTATCCTTTTGTGACTTTTACCTTATGGCTTGTAACTCAATAAGAATGTAAAAAAAAATGGAACCAAAAAGTTAAGCAACCTTTTTGCAAAACAAGGCAGAAATATTTATGTGGGTGATCGGCACAGATTTTGTAAATGAATGCAAATTGAGCGTGTCTACTTACCGACCTACACGCAGAGCGTAGCTACTAGTTCTGATATAAATTTGAATGGAAAAATGAAATCGGTACCGCATACCATTGTTGCCACGTACCTTTGTTCCCACATACATTTAGTGTGGTGTAGAGTGGCACAGTGGTAGCGCGTTCGCTTCGTGTCAAGTAAACCCGAGTTCGAACCTGGGTACAGGGGATTTTTTCCTCTCACTTTGCACTAGGCCTTGCGGTCTGAACGTGGAGTCTTTCGGATGAGACGATAAACCGAGGTCCCGTGTGCCTATGCGCTTAGCACACGTTAAACCCAGTGGCAACGAAAAAGTTGTCATTTGGTCAAAATGCACCCCCCTCCCTTCCTTCCTCATCAGTCACACAAAAATCGCATGCAAAAACAAAAAACATTGGGTGGCGCGCCTCTGGCTGCGACGCGCTCTCCAGGTGGGAGCAACCCCAATTTCACAGAGACGCCTCTGTGACTATAATGCACCTAACCTAGCCTAGTCCCACATTATGTGGTAATAGAGGTACGTGGCACCAGTGGTGTGTGGGGATGTTGGTGTGTGGTGACAAAAGTGTGCTTCTTTCTCTAAACCACCGAATCGCCATCACACGATATTGCACAAGAATTCCAACAGCAGGCCATGTTCTATCCACCATACCTTCACAACTACGGCTCACACACTACACACCGAAGTTTGGTCACCAAAAGAAGACAGAAGTATATTAAGATGAAAATTAATGCACTCTGCTGCAAGTGTTTGTTACTAATGGTTAAATGAAGTAACCAAGTAGAAAGACCACGACTGGCCTCTCTCTCTCTCTCTCTCTCTCTCTCTCTCTCTCTCTCTCTCTCTCTCTCTCTCTCTCTCTCTCTCTCTCTCTCTCTCTCTCTCTCTCTCTCTCTCTCTCTCTCTCTCTCATGTGCGAGGTATTTCCACCAGCAGGCTTGCACGCGCAAAAAACGATGTTGGAAGTAAGAAACCAAAGCACGCGCTGTCGCGACTCGCGATCACTTTATGAGAAGGAAGATGGGAGAGATAGAGCGACATAGAGAAAAAGACTGAGAGACAGAAAGAAAGAAGGGGAAAGAAAGAGAGAGAGAGAGAGAGAGAGAGAGAGAGAGAGAGAGAGAGAGAGAGAGAGAGAGAGAGAGAGAGAGAGAGAGAGAGAGAGAGAGAGAGGGGGGTGTCTAATCTGTCTAGATATCTGTCGTGCATCTCTGTCTCTCCCTGTCTCTTGTCCCACTCTGTCTTTGTTTCTGTCTCTCAATCAATTGCACACACAGCCAATTCTAACAATTACTGATGTAGGTTAATTGCCATTAAAGGTTATAACTCCCTTGCCAACATCAATAATTCGAAGAGAAGAAGAAGAAGAAGAAAAAAAGAAGAAGAAGAAGAAGAAGAAGAAGAAGAAGATCATCAAAGAAGAAGAAGAAAAAGAAGAAGAAGAAGAACAAGAACAAGAAGAAGAAGAAGAAGAAGAAGAAGAAGAAGAAGAAGAAGAAGAAGAAGAAGAAGAAGAAGAAGAAGAAGAAGAAGAAGAAGAAACAAGAAGAAGAAGAAGAAGAAGAAGAAGAAGAAGAAGAAGAAGAAGAAGAAGAACAACAACAACAACAACAACAACAACAACAACAACACAACAACAACAACAACAACAACAAGATAGAGAAGAAGAAGACGACAGAAGACTCTGACAGACACACAATCACAGACAGAGGGACATAAACAGACCAAAATACATTTTAAAAACACACCCAACACAAACCAAAAATCACCCCAAAAGTTTTCTTCAGTTCTCACACTGGCTTTGACATAAACCCGCATCACAGATTTGCAAGCTCACGTAGGAGACCACGTACTCTGCATTTGACGCAAAACCACTCTATCGGCTCAGTGTTGGGAAGGAACATTTGCATTGACGTCATTCGCGGAATCATTCGGATCTGTTTCCGGTTACGAGATCGACCAATCAATGCGTGGGACGTGAAGAAGGGGGATCATGCAAAAGACAAACTTCTAGGAGGTGAGGACATGGAATAGCTTTTACACACACATATGCACATACACGCGTGTACACACGCGCGCACACACTGTGACATACAAACACACTACACACACACTACACATGCACGCACGCACGCATGCATAAGCATGCACCCCCCCACCCACATATACACAACGAACGCCCGCACGCACACACACACACACAGAGACACGCATGCACGCACGCATGCATAAACACACACACGCACCCACACGCACGCACCCACACGTACACGCCCCCCCCCCCCCCCACACACACGCATGCACGAACGCACACATACATAAACACACACACACACACACACACGAAAACTAGGAGTGTCTGAAGTAGAAGCATTGATTTGTTTTATATTACTCTGTCGATCTGACTATTCCTGTCTACCCTGTCTACCCTTGTAGCCATCTGTCCCCCACCCCGACCATCTCTCTCTCTCTCTCTCTCTCTCTCTCTCTCTCTCTCTCTCTCTCTCTCTCTCTCTCTCACTCTCTCTCTCTCTCTCTCTCTCCCTCTCTCTCTCCCACCCCCTTCTTAATGTAGATCGTTCCAGGGGGTAACGACAATAAACTGTGACAGTTTCAGTGTCTGTCTCTGTTTTTCTTTCTGTATCTTTCTGTATCTGTCTGTCTCTGTGTCTCTCTCTCACGCCTCCCTCCCCCCCCCCTTCCCCCAACCAATCATCTTTCCCTCCCTCCCCGCTATCTCTACACTCCTAATAGTAAAATGCATATCTATAAATTCCAGAGTTCTTGTACATTAAAGTCCAAAACGGAGCCCCCCCCCCCAGAAAAAAAGAAAGAAAAAAACGGCACATCAGCAGCAACAACTTTAGATGAAATCTTCGATGCAATCATTCACATCACTTTGGGGAGACTTTTACATTCGATTATCAAGACACCCCCCCCCCCCCCCCCCCCCCAACACATACACACACACACACACACGCCCGGCATCCCCTCTTCCTTAGATTTTTTAATCTCTACGAATACTTCGACTACTTGGTCAAAAGATTCTGGGACGCCGTTTTGGGAAGCCATTTCCTGGGTGAAGAAAGGCGACCAATCAACGCGCAGGCCACGAAAGGGGAGTAAGCACAGAGAGAGGACACGACCTCTTCCGGTTTTGGCAGGGCAGGGAAGCAACTCAAGCGAAATGACTAGTGGCGGGTCTGGATGGATGGAGTGTTCCTGCATGGAGGCTATTTGGGTCGAACATTGTCAGGTATTGCAAAACTCTGCACGACAATATTATAGCTAGAATTGCGTATTTGAAAGGAAAAATGAAATTCACATATGTCTATAATAATAATAATAATAATAATAATAATAATAATAATAATAATAATGATAATAATAATAATAATAATTTAATTCATAATAATAATAATAATAATAATAATAATAATAATAATAATTTAATTCATTTTAGAAAAGTGACGCCTGTCCCTCGCGAGGCTCCAGGCGCCATTACAGACATAAAACACCAACAGGTTTAAGAAAGAAGAAAAAGAAGACATACAAGATTAAAACATAAAAAATAACTTTGACATCGTAAGGACAAGATAAAAAACATCAAATTAAATATATGCGGGGAATATATACCCCCAGCCCCTCCACTCTCTCTCTCTCTCCCTCCCCTCCCCTCCCCCCTCTCTCTCCCCAACACGGAACCCTGGGGTACTCCCTACTTCAGAGAAACAGATTTTGAAACGTGATTGAGTACAACAACAGACTGGAATCGGTCACTGAAGTAAGATGTGAAGCATTTAAGGACATAATCTGACAATCCAAAAGAGACAGTGTCTTTTTCTTCATGCTGCTCACTGTCTGTCTCTGTCTGTCTGTCTCTGTTTGTCTCTGTCTGTCTGTTTGTCTCTGTCTGTCTGTCTTTCCAAAAAGTGGGGGTTTTCCCCTGTGAATGCATGGCTAAATCGTTAAGCATAGTGCATGTAACGGAGATTATGAATGGCAAGCATGAAAATTATTCGTTGCAAATCAGAATCTCTCTCTCTCTCTCTCTCTCTCTCTCTCTCTCTCTCTCTCTCTCTCTCTCTCTCTCTCTCTCTCTCTCTCTCTCTCTCTCTCTCTCTCTCTCTCTCTCTCTCTCTCTCTCTCTCTCTCTCTCTCTCTCTCTCTTGTTCCCAAGAGAAGCTTCGAGAACTATTATTTTTGTTTGGTCCATGCGCCTGTCCGTGCATGCGTGCGTCCGTCCGTCCGTGTGTGGACATCGCCTATCTTTTTTTTATTATTGTTTTTATGAAAAAGTTCCCAGTCTCTATGAATCATGTTCCTGTCTTCCTAACTCGGATTCTGCCCTTCTTCTACCGAAACGACACTATGGAGGACCAGAGTGACAGAATCACCTTGTGTGACACAGGCTTTAAGTGTCGCCAAATGTAATCGTCCCTTTTCTGTAACCCACAATCTCATAACCCTCGTAAGGAGAGAATCGTATGGTGTGACACAGGCTTTATGTGTCACCAAACTGGGCCCACTATCTGTGTTTATCTGTAGGATTCGTTATCCTTGACACAGATTGCAGTGTTATTTATCACTGGAGAGTTACACTTGTGTGGACTAACGTACCTACCTGCTTTCAACGTGCCTCAATTTGCTGAAGTACAATCAAACTGGGATTTCATTGAAAGGTATTTGGGCTGTGTGTTTGAGAGAGAGTCATTTACTTGATGTGACAATCAGGTCTAATATTTTGAAGGTAACCCCCCTCCCCCCCCTGGAGAGTCATTTACTTGATGTGACAATCAGGTCTAATATTTTGAAGGTACCCCCCCGTCCCCCCCCCCCCCTGGAGAGTCATTTACATGATGTGACAATCAGGTCTAATATTTTGAAGGTACCCCCCCCCCCCCCGCCCCCCCTGGAGAGTGATGTGACCCCCCCCTGGAGAGTCATTTACATGATGTGACAATCAGGTCTAATATTTTGAAGGTACCCCCCCCCCCCCCTCCCCCCCTGGAGTCATTTACTTGATGTGACAATCAGGTCTAATATTTTGAAGGTACCCCCCCCCCCC